>ML821069.1:0-75373 GCA_009831015.1 Picea engelmannii | reverse complement strand
AAAGCTAGCTTGCTAGAAGGTATTATGAATAAAGTGAAGAATACACCTTTAAGATTGTCCTTTAAAATTCTCAGATAAAGACACAACATTTGTTTCCTTAAAAAGAGTTTGGAAAACAAAACAAAGTACATATACTCATGTTACCCATTTATTACCCATGTTTCTATGGCAGATAAGCGATACTCAGGAGTTTTTTGGACATGTTTTAGACAACCATTATTTAAGTGTTTCTTCATTTTCTAAGGGCATAGTCATGGGATTAAAAACTAGTTTTAGTTGGTTCTCTTCCACCTCTTCCTTTCTGCCAGGCCGTTTTGTTTTTCTCTCTCGGGCCTTTTATATGTAACCAACCACAGTGTCTTTGGGCCCGATAGTTATATTCTTTTTTGGAAACTGTTCTTTGTCGTCCTTGGTGGCTTCCTACTTCTTGGAGGAGGTTTAATACAGTTTATTTCGGAGAGAATAGTTATATTCTTTTCATGTGTCTATTTGGATGTTTAAACTACTCCAACGTAGGAGGTTGGCACCATTAACTGGTCTTCCCCTTAAACTACTATTTTTCCCCTTTCCACTGTTTATTAACTTTTGGTGCTCACAAGATAGCTTCAGGTTCAAAGGATGACATATTATAAGACGTCATGAAACTAATGAATCCTTAGGACGAGGCAGAGTGGCACAGAGGTGGTCTTTTCAATGAGTCAGTTTTGTCAGGTTTAAAATCTGGCACATCTTTTCATACCACTCCTCTGCTGCCCAGTTGTACATGCATTTTCAGTCCTCCCATTACTGCTTCTCATGCTTTCCCAACATTACTTTCAAATGTCCCAACTAAATCTGGTTTGGTTGGTTCACCTGTAGGTTCCTTTACTCCTCTTTCGAAGAGTAGGGAGAAGGATACTTTATTGACCAGTCTGGGGGATAAAGGAGTGGTCTCGGCTGGTAGACAAAGGTTTACACACAGATTTTCTCAACAGACTGGGGTTAGAAAGAAGGTGTGGAAGGAAAATAAGCGTGTTCGAAGGATGGTCCTGGGGGAAGATCTAGGTCTATAAGAGACATGTGGACTGGCTCTTTGTGGACTAGTTGGGAGACTCTCATATTCATATTTGGCATCCAGTCCAGTTTCTAAATGGATGACTATTAGTTGGAAACCTATACTTGGTTATGTATTGAAGATCCTCTATCTTACTAAGGGTTGGATGGGGTTCATATGTAAGTCTCCAGAGGATGATTTTATTTTATTGAACAATTTTTGGGTTCTGGGAGGCAATTGTTTAATGTTGAAGAGATGGAGGGTGGCTTTTGATCCACAGACAGAGTACTTCCATCAAAGGAATTTTTGGGTCCTTCTGTCAGGCCTCCCTATACATTTTTGGAATGAGGGAGCATTGAAGGCTATAGGTGCTTCTTTGGGTCATTTTATCACTCTAGATGAGTCATCTTTGAGAAACTCAGATAGGAAAGTTGGGCGGATATTAGTGGAGATTGACTTTCATGGTGGGCTCCCTGAACTGCTAGATATTGAATGGCATGGACGTCACATAAAACAACAATTAGAATACCAAGGTACACCTTTCAGATGCAGTTGGTGCTATTGCATAGGTCATATGCATCATGACTATAGTGGAAAGGCTACAGAAGAAAAGTCTGAAGAAACTCTACTACAAGAAGATCCCCCAGAGTATTTGAATGAAGTAGACTCTTTAGAGGATACAACTTTTCACTTTGAAGTTGGTCAAGGACCTCCATCGGAAGAGGCGACTAGACTCACTGGTAAGTTGAAGTTTTTATGTCCTTCACTTTTCTCTTCCTTATCACTTTGGGAAAGGGACGCCATAGAAACCTCAAGGTAGTTATTATCTTCTACTTCTGCAACAAATAATGTTACAGATGAGAGTCTAGGTATTAAAGCTTCAGTGAAGGAGCCCTCGGAAAACCCCTCCAGAGTTATATTGCCTCCTTCGGTTACAAATAGCCCACTCACATGTTCCACAACTTTACCAACCAGCCTCCATTTCGGGACGGCCTCCTCCCCTCCTCCTCAGTGTTTGAGCCCTCAGGATTTGGGTATTATCCGCTCCCCCACCTCTCCTATTATGATTGACATAGTTGTGGAACCTGGTTTTAGAGAATCCAAGGAGGGCGAGTCCTCACTCAACACTGTCCTCGATTCCTTAATCCCTTTCATCAAGGACAATAAGGCTTATCTAAAGCTACCTACCTACCGAGGTAAGGCACCCATTGACCTTTCTTCACACTCGTAGGAAACCTCTTCAAAGCCTAACCTGAAAAGGGATGGGAAAGACTAAGCCTAGTCTAGGGGACTAGGTATAGAACTCTCCCCCTTAAAAACTCGAAGCAATCGAAAAAAAATGGCAAAAATTTATTTACAGTTAGTTGAGTCTGTTCCCTCTCCTACTGACAATGGGCCTCTTAGAGCAATGAAATCCCTGGTGAGGGCTAAGTGATGTTAGTATTAACCTTAAATGTAAGAGGGATAGGAGTCACCCTCAAAGTTGCCTCAGTCCATCGTCTTTTGGAACACACCTGTCCTAATATCATCCTCCTCCAAGAAACGTTGGTGAATGATCAGAAAGAAAGGGAGTGTATCCATCTTTTTTGACCATCCTGGGTTTCAAGTTCAGTTAATTCAGTGGGTACCTCTGGGGGTCTCATAGTTTATTGGGACCATTTATTATTTTCCTTGGATCCTTATCTCACAGTTGGTGGTATCTTGTTAACAAGAAAGAGCTTATTTCACAATCGGGAGCTAGCTATTTTAAATATTTATGGTCCATGTAAGGACATGAAACTTTTTTGGAAGGCACTGGATGAAAGCGGTATTTTATCAATAAAAAACCTAATTGTAGCCGGGGATCTAAATATCATTCTTTCAGCAGATGAGGTTTGGGGTGGGCACCCTGGGTCTGAGATTTCAGAGGATTATTACAAAGATATTTTTACATCAAACAATTTGATTGGCATAAATCCGACTAAAGTGGTGCTGACTTGGAGAAATGGGCGCATCAGTCTGGGAGCGGTTGCTAAGAGATTAGATAGGTTTCTGATGGCTGAAGATCTTATAAATGATACGGGGCTTTACAAGTCATGTGTTGAATTCCCATATATCTCAGATCATGTGCCAATGCTACTTCAATTGGATTTGCCACCATCATACAAAATTGGTCCATTTAAATTTAATGTGCAGTGGCTCAATGATAAAGGGTTCGTGGATATAGTCTTTAAAGTTTGGAATGAACTGATTTTATTGACGAAAAGTGGCAAAGAGAGAAGGATCATCTAGAAATTATAGGAGCTAAAAAAACAAACTAAAATTTGTCATAAAGAGACCTTGACCAGAAACAAAGAGAAGTTGTTATCGCTGGAATCAGAAATAAAGGATACACTTAAAGTTTTGGAAGGTGATCCTAGCGATCATACAAATGTGTTATCTCTCCGGCAATTAGAATCGGAAAGGAATGAGATATTAAGAGGCGAGGAAGAACAATGGCAGCTGCATAGCAAGGCCCCCTGGTTGACTAGCGGGGATAAAAATTCTAGATACTTTCATAAGTTTGCAAGCTTCAATAGACTGAGGAAACACATCTGGAAAATCAATAATGGACATGGGGACATTGTTACAGAACATGAATCTATAAAGGAAGGAGTTGTGAAATTTTCCAAACACTTCTATAAAACGCCGACTGCTCCGAGTATGACAGGACAATTTAAATTAATGGAATTATATCCGCAGATGATTAACGAGGAGGAGGGTAGCACATTCTTCACACTGGTTTCCTTGGAGGAATTGAAAGTTGTTCTGTTACTTTTCAAGAAAGAAAAAATTCCGGGTCCAAATGGTTGGACTGCCAAACTCTTTATTTTCTTCTTTGATCTTGTAGGGGAAGATCTCCTTGCTATGGTGGAAGAATCTCGAAGCTTAGGTGCTATCACTGGAGGCCTAACACTACTTTCCTGACCCTGATCCCTAAGGCCAATAATCAATCCTCCTTTGACGATTTCTGGCCAATCTCACTGTGCAACCTTTTCTACAAAATAATTTCAAAAATTATTTCTAATTGACTAAAACCTTTCCTCTCGAGGGCTATTTCCATTCAACAGTTGGGGTTTTTAAAGGGCAAGCGTATTCAAGATGCCATAGGCACAACTCATGAGAGTTTGCACAGTATAAAAAAGAAAAGTTTAAAATCCCTGGTATTAAAACTGGATTTAAGGAAAGCTTACGACAGTATTGATTGGGAATACTTAAGATTGATCCTTCTAAAAATTAAAGCAGGGATCCAAATGACAAATTGGATAATGTCATAAGTTTTTTCCACTTCCTTTGCAGTTTTAATAAACGAGGAGGCTACAGACTTCTTCAGAAGTGGCAGGGGAGTTCGGCAAGGATTTCCACTCTCCTCGTTGCTCTTCATATTGGTGATGGAAGGTCTTAGCTTATTGTTGAAAATAAGTCTGGAGAGAGGATCAGTAACAAGTATAAAAGTTTCAAGGATGATACAAATTTTACATCTCCTTTTTGTGGACGATGTTATCATTATGTCAAAGGCTAGTGTAAGTGACTGGCAGGAAATAGACTGGCTCATTATCCTATTCTGCAAAGCCTCGGGGCTGTCATTAAATCAATCAAAGACCACAGTACATTATGAAGGACTCTCCGAGGCTGATCTAGCTCCTTTCAAACATATCCTCCCATATAACTTCAGTCATCTTTCAGGCGGGTTTAAGTATCTAGGATACCATTTAAAGACTGGGGCGCAACGCACAAGTGATTGGGACTGGTTTATTTCCAAATTATTAAAGAAAGTTGGCATATGGTGCAATCGATGGCTGTCGTTGGGAGGTAGATTCATCTTGTTCAAGTCAGTTCTTGAAGCACAACCTGTCTTTTGGATGTCATTGGAAGCCTTGCCTCGTTCTGTTATAAATAGGATCAGAAAAGTGATGTTCTAGTTTCTTTGTAATGGCCATTTGGAGACCCAACATTACCATTTGTGTAGATGGGAGGCCTTGTCCTGACCAAAAAATCACGAGGGATGGGGTTTGCAGAACCTTTACTTATTCAATACCGCCTTAAATACAAATACACTTTGGAGGGTTCTAAATCAAGACAGTATTTGGCATCGGGTAGTGATGGATATACTTACATAATTCAACCCTGGTCAATTATCTTAAGAATCCATCTCATCATGTAAACTCAACCTCTAGGATCTGGTCTAGTCTATTATGCACGATTCCACTTATTATCTACTGGCTCAGTTGGCGACCAGGAGAAAGACATCTAATTTTGATTGGTAGAGACAAGATTCTCAGTATTGGAGAAATATCCTTTCTCCTTAATGAAATCGTTAAGCATATTAATAAAAAATAGGTACTTGTTCTTGCTCAAGAAGCGGTGGAAAAGAATCTGACTACGGAGGTGGAGGTTTGAATGAGCAACATTGATCTAGATCTGACAGGGAATCTCTCGAATGATTTGGATAACTATACAAAGGAATTAAATGGAGCTGGAGTAACACTTGATTCAAATGTAGAAGACGCCCTGCTCTGGTCAGGTGGAGACAATAAAGGATATTTATCAGTCAAAAATTGTTATGATACCATATTATCTCTTCAGGAGATCTTGGTTAGGCATGGATGACAGAGATAGATTTGGAAATGGCATTTACCTTTGAAGGTAATTTTATTTTTCTGGTTGGCCATACATATCAGAATACTTACCTGGGACATTTTACAGAAGAAGGGTTGGATTGGACCAAGTTATTACTGTCTATGTGGTCAAAGGGCGGAAGACAACATTCATCTCTTCATTGAGTGCATCTTTACTAAACCCGTTTGGGAAAAATGTGCGCACCTTCTCCATTTTAATCACCAGTGGGTTGGACCCTCCCTGACGAATTGTATGGATTTGTGGGTAATGGACAAACAAGTTTCAAACAGATTATTGATTCTTGTTTGTTGGTTTATATGGAAAGAAAAAAATAAATGTCTTTTTGATGGGCACTTACCCTCGGCTTGGGCGGTGGTTTTTAAGATTTTAGGAGATTTCAAGTTAATTTTACCAGCTCGGAATTCTCAAAGATTAAGACAAAACCCGATCTTGAGGATAAATAGTTACTCCTTGGCCTCTTTCGATGGAGTTGTTGTAGCTGGAGGAACAAGTTGTGGCACAGGGGGAACTATAAGTGGACTGAAAGTGGATAACCACATGGGTCTCATGATAGGATTGGAAGTGGATAACTGTAAGGTCTCTTCAAACAGAGCCTTATAAAACATAATTTAATTATATAAATGTTATCCTAAATTCTTTATAGTTCATTAATCAACATATAACTACTCACTGTTCAACACAATTTAAAATTTAGCAGCATGATAATGAATAACATATTCAACATAAAAAAAAATGAACAATATAACAATAATTAACACAACATAATAATGATGATAAATACCTCAAACTGATGTTATTCTTAAACTCTGCCCCCAAGCTAAAGCTCTTCCCAAAACTGACTAACCTCCCAACCAGCTAGGAATAGCCTATCCAGATCCCTAGCTCCAGGATTCCTTACGGTTTCCTGGCCCCCGAGCCCAAAATTCCTAGAAACAGGTGCCCCCTGTGACAGTTCTCCATCAAGCTCCTCAAGCAAAACCAGTAATCCAACAAGCTCCTCAAGCAAAACCAGTAATACATATGTAGTCCCCCAAAACAATTTTTCCCTCCTCCAATATGAAAATAATGCTCCCCCCAAAACAAAAGCAGACCCCTTCCCGAGTGTTTTTCCCTTTCTTTATCCTCCTTTTCCCCCCTTATCCACCACCTTATCCCTCCATTAAACCTCAACCACCTTATCCCCCCATTAAATCTCAACTACCTTATCCCCCCTTTCATAAATGGGTCCATCTACCGATACAAAATAATAATTAATAATTTATTAATGTCTCCAAAATAAAAATAATAATTAATAATTTATTAATGTCTCCAAAATAAAAATTAATAAGTTATTAAACTAATATTCATTAAACAAATATTTAATCATGACAATTAATTAATTTATTTATTAAACTAATATTCATTAATCAAATATTTGATCATGACAATTAATTAATTAATTAAACTAATATTCATTAATCAAATATTTAATCATGATAATTAATTAATTAATTAGGGTTGTTACAACTCACTACTTCTGCTTGTACTAGGTCTGACCAAAAAATTGAATTTCCAACTGGAAGCTTTCTCAAAGCTTGTTGTTTTGGGCCTTTTCCCAAGAACAAACTTGTACAACATGCCACGTATCCAATTTTGCAAATTTGATTATGAAATTTTTACTTGAGGTCCTTTTGTATGTCTCCTATGTTCTCTGAACTTTTCACAGTCTAAAGAGTCCCAGAAAAGAATTTATAGTGAAAATGTCAAACTAACTTCTTTGAAACTGATCTGAGGACCATTTAAAATCCTTAAATTCCATAGATCACATCTCAGAAAGTACAACGAACCAAAATTTGAAATTTTTAATTGAGGTACTTATATATGTATCCTCTATTCTGTAAAAATTTCATAGTATGAAGAGTCTCAGAACATAAGTTATGCTAAAAATTCCAAACTGGTCTGTTTGAAACTTATTTTAGGAGCATTCAGGAACCCTAACTTCCACAAGGAATATATCCGAAATTATAGTGAACCAACATATGCAATTTTTACTACATGTACGTAGAGATCTCTCCTCCGTCTTTGCAAAATTTCAAGGTTTGAAAAATTACAGAAAATAAGTTATAATGAAATTACCAAGTTGACTTGTTTGAAACTGATTTTAGGAGCATTTAGGAACCCTAACTTCCACAGGGAATATCTCTAAAAGTGTAGTGAACCAATATTTTAAATTTTTACCACATGTACATTAAGATATCTCCTCCGTCTTTTCAAAATTTCAAGGTTTAAAATGTTCCTGAATATAAGTTATCACGAAAGTTCCAAGCTGACCTGAAACTGATTTCGCAACTCCTCCCCTTTGGAATGATATTCAATCTTTGCTCATTTATTTTTCACACCAGCTTTCTCTCAATAATTTATCTTTTTGTACTTTTTCATAACCCTTCATGAAGGGAAAATACCCAAACCCATGGGTTTGAAACCACCATTTCCTTTTTTACTTTTTCACTTGCACCCCTTTTTCAATATACTTGTATATATAAAAAATAGAAAGTGTTGAAAATGATTATTATTGATGTTAAAGGCTGTCCACATGAAATGGAAAGTTACATAGTTAAATAATATATTTCAAGACCTTTCCCACAATGTGTGTAACTCCCTCTAACTCATCACGGTTAAGGATCTATGATTTTTTGAAGATACGTATTCATATCTTCATTTTACCCACAAGTCGGCCCAACCAATGACAAGGTGACAAGTCGAGCCTGTCGATGGCAAGGTGACAAGTCGACCCAACAAGTCAGCCCATCAAGTCATCCCTATTTTTGGGGTAAAAAATACTATATATAAGAATGATGAGGAGCATTTATATTCACTTGCTTAAGCCAATTTGGATCTATTCAAACAAGCTAGAAGAGAAGGCTTCATATCTCATGCACAAAGTGAAGAGGGATTGAAAACCGAGGAATTTATGTGGTGTTATTTGCTGGGTTTAAGGTCTATTTTTGGAAGAATTTTCCTAGGAAAATTACACACTGTTGAAGGATGAAATTGTAGACTGTTGAAGGATGAAATTATAGACCTTTTGGAGGCCAAATTGCAGAACTTTTGGAGGCCAAGGTGCATATTTGTTTTGGGGGGTAATTTGTAGACCTTTGGAGGCCGAAAATGAAGACTTTTAAAGGTCAAAATTTTAGAGTTTTTGTAGGCCAAATTGTAGTCTTTCTGAGGTTGAACTGTAGGTCAAGTTGCAGGTTGAGCTAAAAGATTTTTTTGTGGAGTCTGAGTTGGGTACAAGATGCCAGGAGGGAAGATCTCTTTGATCAATTTTTGAACAACTATAAGCTAGTTCTTACTGAGGATTGGTTTCCTCTTCCTATTGATAGGTTGGAGCCTGTAACTTGTTCTTAAGTTGGCGCTTACAGAGGATTGGTGTCCTCACAAGTCATTGTAATAAACTGAAGTTTATTTAAAAAAACAAAAAGTAAAAAAAATACTAATTTCTATTAAATACTGATTCACCCCCCCCCCCTCTTGGTATTTACAACAATTGGTATCAGAGCGTGGTTCTTCAAAAATAGTCTAACAACTAGAAGAATATCTTACAAGGGCCATGGAAAGTCAAGAAGCATCAATCAAAATCCCCTTATTTGACGGAACAAATTTTTCCTTTTAGAAGATAAGAATGGAAATCCACTTGATGTCTCTTGGTGCAAAAGTGTGGCAATCTATTGCAGATGGATATAAGGTCCCATCTTCTCCTTTGACTAATCCATATGGAAGAAAGGGTTGTGTCTCCGATGAAAAATATATGAACTCCATGCTAAATGGATTTTCAAATTCAAAATTTGTTAGAGTTATGCAGTGTGAATCAGCTAAAGAGATGTGGGACAAGCTTGTAAGCAACTATGAAGGAGATGAAAAAGTAAAGAATGAAAAACTTTAGACCTTCTGGAGACATTTTGAAAGCCTGGAAATGAATGATGAAGAAGATATTGTTGCTTTTTTCTTCGAGTAGATGAAGTGGTTAATTCTCTCAAAGGACTTGGTGAAGATGCTAAAGAAAAAACAAAATTTCAGAAAGTTTTGAGATATCTTCCTCTACGCTTTGATGCTAAAGTCTCTACCATAGAAGAATTAGGGGATTTGGAGAAGCTTAAAATGGACGAGCTTCACGAAATTCTCATTGCATACGAAATGAGGACTAGAAACTCATCACACAAGAAAGCAACATTTAAAGCATCCAAGAAGTCAAGAAAATGAAACTTTGTTGACTGATCCAATGATAAGTCAGATATAGAAATGCTTCAACTATTCAGAAAACTAAGGAAAAGATCCAAATTCAAAGGCAATTCACCTCTCATTTGTTTTAACTGTGGTAATATAGGACATTTTTCTGCTAAGTGTCCTCTCAAGGAAGATAGTGATGTTGAGGAAGAACCCCAAAAAAGGGGCTTCAAAGGAAAATCTTAGAAAAAGAAAAATCTTGGAAAAGGAAAAATCTCTATTCTATAGAGGACAACAATTTTTCTAAAGAAGAAGAAGAATATGACTATGATAATAGAGAGATTTTATTTTTAGCCATAAATGAAGAATCCAACATAGATGAATCAGAGGAACAAGATGAAGAAGGAGTTGAAGGAATAGTGGATCTTGAAGAATAAATTATCAATGCATTAGAGGAAATTGATAACCTCAGAAAGGAGAATAAGAAACTATCCAAGGAAATCATCTTCATCAATACTGAAAAAGAGGAGGAAAAAAGAATGGTAGAAGTGTTGAAAAGACAACTAAAAATATGGAAGAGAACTATGGAAATATTGAAGAAGAAATTGTCACATTAGAGAAAAAGATATATGAGCTTAACAAGAACTTGAAAATCTCTCAAACTTTGGATGCCATTCTCAATAGGCAAAGATCACCATATGACAATACCGGCCTTGGCTATATTGGTGAGACTTCATGCAAAGAAGATGCAAACTCCAAAGGCTCCAATCTGACTAAGAACAAGAAAAAAATTCTAGAGGAACCTGAAGTCACTGTTACACCAAAAAACTATGTTGATGCACTCAAGAAGTACACTCACAATGCAGGTAAAAATACAATAAGGGACAAGAACCAACAATTTTCTCCAAGACAGATCATCTCCAAATGAATTGTCCCATTATGGAAATCATACACAACCAGGTATCAAACTATTTTTCTTGGTCACTGTTTTTCATGTAATAATTTTGGACATCAAGCAAGAGATTGCAAAGCCTATGCCAAAAATGGTTATGAAAGAGGTTCTCATCAAACCTCTAGAAATTAGTCTGTAGACAACAAAATAAAAAATACTGATGGGTTCAATAACAAAAATTATAATTCATTTTCCCCATTATCCAAGTTCAGTGTAGAGTGTTATAGGTGCAACAATTTTGGACATATGGCACAAGACTGTCCTACAAAATCTAGAGAAAGGCTTTGGAGGAGAAAACAAGAAGAACCACCAATAGGAAATTGTGGACTACTTATGTATGCTCAAAATCATGAAAGTCAGTGGTATATTGATAACGGATGTTCTAGACACATGACAGGAGATCAAAAGAAGTTCATTATACTAAAAGAATAAAAAGGAGGAAATGTGAGTTTTGGAGATAATGGATCTGTAGATTTTAACCTTGTACAATTATTTACTGCAAACAAATTTTCAGTAAAAGAGCATAAAAGATACAATGGAAAATACAAACATTACACAGATATTTTTCCCCTGGAAACCCAAATTGGGAAAACCAACATATTCTATATTCATTCATATCATATATTGTTTACAACACAATATACATATAGGAGCCAACAACATCCAAAACCCTAACCCAATGACCTGGATTAGTCAACAACCCTAATTCCTTAATCGGAAATAGAAAACCTTCGACAAAAACCATGTGTCGAAAAACCACCCAACAATGGACACTAAAATTGAGGCAACAAAAAAATGAGGAAAAAATGATGACACGTTTCCCAAGGAAAACAATTCTTGGGGGCACTTCCCTCGAACCCCCGCGCAGGGGGGCTATCGCCCCCTTGAAAACCCTTCCGCACACTCAACGCAATGTAGCAGCCCCTAGTACGAGTCGTGAAAATAATATAACAGATACCCAACATTCTCCCACTTGTTGTTTTCTTTGCATACATGGGGTTACATGGTTACATAATCCACAATCTAAGGAAACAATGCCCATAGATCCTCTACACCAAGAGAACTACTCAATGCTCACAAATTTTGTTAATGAATCTGCAACATTCTTCAAAGTGTCCACCTTCATCAACAACACTTTCTTTTCTTCAACCATGTCTCTCACAAAAGTGATATTGAACATCAATATGCTTTGTCTTTGAATGATAAGTTGGGTTCTTCACCATAAAAATTGCACTATGACTCTCACAATCTATCCTTACAACTTGTTGTACCAACCCAATACCTGAACACAATATTTGTAACCATATTACTTCCTTGGTTGCATGAGTGGCTTCCATGTATTCATCTTTTGTAGTTGAAAGTGCCACTACAAACTGTATTTTTCTTATCCAACTGATTGCTCCTCCATACAGGTTAAACACATACCCGCTTATAGATCTCCTATGATTCAGATCTCCAACCTAGTCTGCATCCACAAAGCCATGTATGTCCAACACTCTGTCTAATCCTAGTCTTCCTTGGTAGCACAATTCATAGCTAGCAGTGCCACGCAAATACATGAAAACTGTTTTTACTATTGTCCAATGCTCCTTCCTTGGTTTTGACATATACCTGCTCAAAACTCCCACTGGATGTGCAATGTCTAGTCTAGTACAAACCATTGCATACATCAAAATGCCAACTGCTCTCGCATATGGAACACGAGACATGTCCTCCTCCTCTTCACATGTCTTGGGACACTGATCCACATATAAATTTACACCAACATGAATAGAGACCTTAACCGGTATACATTCTTGCATATTAAACTTCTTCAATATTGTCTCGACACAGTTTCTCTAATTTAACAAGAGTTTCAACTTTTCCCGATTACTTTTAATTTCCATGCCCAAAATGAAATTTGAAGCACCGAGATCCTTCATGTCAAATTTAGAGGAAAACTGAGTTTTCACATCCTGGATAATCTCCTTGTTGTTTCCTATCACCAACATGTCATCCACACACAAGACCAAATAAATCAAATGATCACCAATTAATTTAAAACACACACAATGATCCTCTTTTCTTCTTGTGAAGCCAAGTCCCAACATATAAGTATCAAATTTTTTATACCACATCCTTGGTGATTGTTTTAAACCATACAAATACTTTTTTCTAGAGACTCATATACAATGGCATCTCAAATACCTTATTATCAACCATAATGCACTTATAAAAATTGTTTATTGGTCATCTATGCACAACACATGCGGATATCATATTTCATTATGTGAACAATTGGGGTCATATAGAGTTTCCCCCTATCCCCCACATTGTTTGGGATCTACATTGACGAGATGGAGTCCTTTTTTCATGAGCACATCCAAGATGGAGATGGATTCCTTCTCCACCGTGACCTAATTTATATCTTGTTGTTTTTAGATGATGTGATCCTTCTAGCTTCATCCCTTGAAGGGTTGCGGAGATAGTTGGATTCCATGGCCCTCTTTTGTGACATTCATCAGTTGACGATCAACTTGGGTAAAACCTAGGTCATGATCTTCAATGGTTCAAAGAAGATCCTCCTTGATCACCATTTATTTTTCATAGGAGGAGATTGAGATCACCAACACTTATACTTATTTGGGGGTTTTGTTCACAGAACATTGCTTTAGTCTATGGCATGCACTTCATCCCTGAGTCAACAAGGGTTGTGAGTCCTTGGCCCCTCTTGAGAGGCACTGTTTATGGAACCATTTTCAGGACATATTGTCCAAGATGTCACTCATGGACACTCTTGTCTGGACCATAGTTCTATATGGTTCTGAGGTTTGGGACCCTGATTTGATAGAGTCTAATTGGTCTTCAGTAAAGAGAGTACGGAGCATCCTCCTTCATTGCCTCATCAGATGAAAACATATAGTTTCTCATCCCATTTTTCTTGTAGAGTTTGTTTCCTATCTTTTCCAACTTGAGACAATGTTTGGCCTCATATCACTCCTTCACTGCATTCAGAGCTTTGCTAGTATAACAAAGGGACGAGACCGGTATCCATACTTGGATTACTTATCATTAGAGTCCATCGCATGAGCGAGCTCTCTGGTTCAATATCGGTGCTAGTACACTAGGGTCTCAAATCTCCTTGCATCTGTGGGTATTATGATGGGCCGACTCCCTCCATTTAGATATTCCCCGAATGTATCTAGCCACCTCTTACCTACTAGGCAGGAGATGAATATAATCATTTGCAAGGATATCTACAAGCAGTTTTTACAGGTCACTTGGCTGAACCCTCAGGGTAGGTTATGTCCGAAGATGGCCTTCTATGTTGAGCACTTCATGGTTATGAGGGATGGACTCATTGTTCGACCCCATTATATACTTCACCATTGGATGCACTCTCTTAAAATCCCCCTGTTGTAGTTCAAAGTTGGTTCTCATAGAATACAGATTGAGACTGATCATCATATTGACCGTTCAAATAGGATCTGCGAGTTGTGCCATCTCTGAGAGATTGACACTGAAGAGAACTTCATCTTCCATTTCCTGGTTTACTACGGGATCTGAGGACGACTCCATTATCTTTTCAGGGAGCTACAAATGCTTGGGAGTTTCTTTAGATACCTCGACTAGCGATGATTGAGCTTATACATGCAGGAGGCCCTTCATCTTTTCCATTCAATCCTTTGGCCACATCCAACAAAGTTACCAAATTAACAATAACTCTTCATTTTTCTCATTTTTTAGAGGACGCATTCTTTACCCCTATTTCAAAAAATGTTGCTACCAGTAGCACCCCCTTTTTACAAGGTGGTCAAAATTACAACTTTCTTGAAATCATTTCGTTATCATGGCCTTGCAAACCAATACCATTGTAGAAAATTGACTTTCAAATAAAAAAGTGATGCTATTGGTAGCACCCTTCTTATTTTTGGAGTTAAATTGCAACTTAATTGAAACAGTCACCCCGATCAATGGTACTATCACGAACAAAGAACTTCAAATTAACTTGTAAATTGAAAAGTGGTATTTTATTTATTAGTCAATTTTATTTTAATTTTTAAATTTATACTCCACATACATGTTTCTTTTTTTCTTAAAAAAAACCATGTTTTTAGAAAGAAAAAAAAATACATTTTTTCTATAAAAAACAAATGTTTTAATAAAAAACCATTTTTTAAATGAAAATTTGTCTTATTTAATGAAAATACACAATTTTTAAATGAAAAACATAATTATTTTTATTGAAAAAACATGAATTTGTTATTAAAAAAACATGAATTTTTTATTAAAAAAAAAAATTAATTAAAAAAAGCAAATTTATTTTGAAAAAAAGTCTAAAAAAAATAAAAAATAAAAATAACATAAAACATTAAAAACAAAAGTTTATATTATTAAAAATAACGTTAAATAGAAATGGAAAAAAAAAGCCAAAATTAATAAAACACAAATATTAATTTAAAAAAAAAACCAAACTTTAAAAAAATAATAAATGAAAATGAAAAATCAAACTTAAACCCAAAAAAATAAAAAATAAAAAAACAAAAAACTCAAAAAAAAAAGAGTGTAAAGTGGAAGTGCCATGTTGACATAAATAATCCAAAAAAAACAAAAAACTAAAAAAAAAAAGAGAGAGTGTAAAGTGGAAGTGCCATGTTGACATAAATAATCCAATGACTTTCTTGGCTTGGGATGAAGGTTGGGAAAACAACAAGGAAGGAAAAATGATCCAATGACTTTCTTGGCTTGGGATGAAGGTTGGGAAAACAAGAAGGGAGAGTTGGAGAAAAAATGCATGAAGAGAAGGGTAGAAAACACCATTATTCTAACACAACATTGAAAATTTAATTTTTTTTACAAAGCCAAACTAAAGACAAAGGAACACGTTTGTTTATCAATGATTTTATATTAAGTAGTTATTGTATTTTTATAATAAATCCTAGAGTATTTTTCCATAGAAACATTTTCTCTAGTTCAAAACTTGTATATTATTATATGGTGTAAATGCATTTTATTTTTTGTTATTATTATTATTGTTGGCATCCACTACATCGCATATATATGTTTCAATTTGTTTATTTGATGTTGATGTTGGCTTATATGTTTATAAATTAAAAAAAAATAAAAATTAATTTACATTTTTTAATGTTTGTTGTGATTTTTCATTTTTTGTTGATGTCACTAAAAAGTTGTATACCAAACTTTCGTTGATTTTTTTGTCAATATCAATTTTTTCAACAATGGTAATAACAACAATAAACAAAATGTGTTTAGACCATAGAATAATATAGAAGTTTTGAACTAGAGAAAATGCTTTTAGGGAAAAATACTCTAGGATTTATTATAAAAACACAATAGCTACTTAATATAAAATCATTGATAAACAAACTTGTTCCTTTTTCTTTAGTTTTGCTTTGTAAAAAAAATAAATTGTAAATATTCAATGTTGTGTTAGAATAATGGTGCTTTCTCCCCTTCTCTTCCTGCATTTTTTCTCCAACTCTCCCATTTTTCCTTCCTTGTTGTTTTCCCAACCTTCATCCCAAGCCAAGAAATTCATTGGCTAACTCCCAGTTTAGTGGATTATTTATGCTAACATGACACTTCCACTTTAGTTTTTGACTTGTTCAGAGAGGAGTGGATTTAGAACCCCCCAAGTACCCTTTTTTTCATTTTTTCTTAGTAATTTCCTCCTTTCTTGTGCTAAATCCTTTACAGGGCAAAGCTCCTCGTTTGGGAGGTTTTTGGTCTCATGAAAAATCATTTACTTTTAGAGAATATGAGGATATTTCTCTCTCACTTCCTCTAATGGGTACCATTTTGCTTTGTTTGGAATTTCACCTTTTAAGCCAATCTCTAAGTATTCGTGTGGTCTATTTTGGTAAGTGTGAATCTTTCTCTAGGATATTGTATCCTATAATAGTTCATCTTGCAAGTCATGTACCAAATATTCAAATATTGGAAGTGCTAGCATTGATTGCTCATCATCATCAAGTATCGATGGCTCAAACAACTTCAAGTTTTCAACATTCACTATGGCATAGATGTTCATGTATGATTGAAAGGACAATTTAAAATCATTGCTTCCAATTTGTTGTAGGATCTAGAAAGGGCCATACCAATATGGATTTAACTTCCTTTCTTCTTGGATTCTTTCATTTCTGGAATGTACCCAAATGAAATATCTATATTGGAAACTATGAGTGTTGGGACCTTTGTTTTTTAAGAGAATCTGATTTTGGGGAAGTATTAAAGTTTCGAGGAAAGCATAGCATGGAAACAAAAGATCAGAAGCATTGAAAAACAATTAAGACGAGAGGAAAGGTAATTGAAAGTGAACCGGCAGTGAAGACAATCAAAATCATCATGCACCAACTGTACGAGGAGAGGAAATGCCAAAGAACTCAAGTGCATTAAAGGAAGAAGCCGGAAAAGACAGTGGAATCAAGAACCAACATCGGAAAGACGGAGGAATCAATAATCCAAGAAAGGGCCAAGGGAACAATATAAATCTATAGTTATGTGATGGGAAAGGGTTACTCTCTTATGTGTTTTACCATTGTTAGAAGTATGATGATCATTATTGAGTCTTTCTTGCAGAGCTATTGTAAAGGGCTTTTGAATGGCACTTTGTTTGCACAAAAGCTTAAGAGTATGTAACAGGTATATGGGGATAGACTTTGTTGCATAAGCTATTGTATGATAATTGTAATTTTTGTAAAACCATGTTGAGAGGATGATAATATAGAAAAAGGTTATTTGGGCTCTAAAATTTTGTTATAATGTGCATGAATTCATAGTTTCTTTGTTGTGTGATTGCTTTTGTTATGTATTCTTAGCATTTAATCATTGTTTCTACATGTCTTGTTTTCTTTTTCCTTGGAAAAAAAAATGTAATTTTATTCATCCAGAGAGACAAAATTACATTTTGTAGGTGTTGGTTTAGCACATTCAAAAGCATAAATGAAGTGTGATGGTTTTCCCCAGGGAAAGTATTGATCTGCTAATATTTTTGCGGACCATAATCTGGTGAACCAATGACTTTCTTCATGCCCAAAGTCTAGTCATATGCTAATAGAGTGTGCAGTTTTAGAGTTGCAAATTACATAAAAAAAAAATAATATACATCCCAGGAGTAATTCAGAGTACTATTGTTGATATCATGTACCAAAAAAACACTGTGATCTTGTGGATTAATGTGTTGTAGATTGAGTCAAATCTTCAATGAATGTTCTGTGGAAGAAAGCACGGACTGTATCTCCTTTTGTTTATGTGAAGTGCCATTGCCCAAAATTGAGATTGAGTCCTTCCTTGGACATAGTATTTTCTATAGAATTCTTGTTCATGTAAACATGTTGGATAAAGAAATGGTCAAAAGTATCCAACAAATTGTGAGTCTCCTTCATAATATCCTGCAATAAAATATTGTGGCAATGTTGTGTTTTTTGTACCCAATTTATTACATTCATTGAATCACCAAATAGTTGTATGGATTTTAGATCATATTCTTTTGTTGTTTTGAGTAGTAGGATGAGAGTCATCAATTTAACATAGTTGTTGGTGCCTTTCCCCAGTCCCATTTTTATTTTGAAAGAGTGTGTGTATGTGAGATGTAGGAGAGTGCCTCCCCCACAAAGTGAATTTTTTGAAGCCCCATCAAAGTAGGCCCAAGCTATGGAGGGATCTATGGTTTCAGGAAGAGAGAATTTCTACATGTCTTGTTGCGTATTGATGTATGGATTTGTTTATTCTTGTGTTGAACCCAATGATGCATACTATCTGACTCCCTTCATCGCTCAAGTATCGGTTACACTTCGGGTGAGACCTCCTTCCCTTGCATAATGTTGAATACATCAGCATTGCAAGACTACAGTTGTACCTTTGTTAACTTTTGATAACCCTAGTATCGATCTTGCACCAACAAATGGTTCTATTGTCGGGACATGACTTTAAAGTGAGTTTTTAGAGGATGCCTCATCAAATCTTTAAGTCTAACGTTGAGAATTGGTGGGAAAGGTGTGATGAGTTTATACAACAAGAAGATGAGTTAAAACACAAAATCTTTAGGGTTGTGAAGAGTGTTGTCTTCTATTCTGAACCTACGAGTGACTAGTATGAGATATTTTGGTTCTGATTCCCTGAAGAGACATTTTAGTGGCTCGACCGACTGCAAGAAGCACCAGGAAACACAGATCGATTCAAGAGTAGATATAATTGGACCATTGAGAATTTTGCAGCTCTTCTCTAGTTGGATCATCATATCTCTTGTGTTGTGGACTTCTGGGTGCAAAATACCCTGGAAGGATATATTATTGAGTTTGTTGCAAAGAACCACCAATATTTTTCAAAAGTAGAATCACTATTCTACGAGGGACCTAGAAAAAGATTATTGCAGGAAATCCCTCTATGGATCAATATTTTTCTAGTGGAATAAGGGATTCTACGTGTTCCTTCAATTGATATGGCAACGTAAACTCCTGTGCTCGAGGGGGAGGAAATTTGTAGGAGGGTCACGAGCCAATAAAGAAGGAGTTTCAGAACATGGGAGGTCAAAGAGAGAAGACCACAAGAAATGAACGAGCTCTAAGGAGGGTTGCGACTGCTAAAAAGAGGTGGTGGAACTAGATGAAAAAGGTAATGAAGATACATGATCAATCGTGGAAGGAGATTGATTGTGAGAGTAGTCGATGAAAATAATTAAAGAAATTGTGATATTTGCAAATAGCGAAAAGTTAACCAGTCGATGGTTGAAGGAGAAATCTAGTGAGTGGAGTGAATATTTTACAAGAGGTAGATAGGAGAAGGGAATATTAGGACAGACAAATGAAGAAGTAACGATATATGTCACTACTAAAGAATAATATTCATTCGAGACCTCAGAGGGAGCCACGGGAGAGACAAAACCCATGACACCAAAAAATGTTGGAACACATAACGAGGAAAATAGGACCTTGCAAGAAAATGCGACCCCCCAGCTCAAATAAATTCGATCTATAGGTAAAGGTCCCAAATCCAAGTCACCTATCCCCCCAACGCAATATGAAAATTTGGTAATTTCACGTCGTTTCTAACCCTTCTAGTCTAGTAAGTTCAAGTAGTAGCAACAACAGTGTGATGAGTGTTTCAGTTATATCACAACTAGGACCTTTAGGGCTCATATTAATAGGACCTCCTAGTCCTACAATGACACATCAACACACACGATCTCTTACCCGATACCCATAATTTTGTGGGCAAAGGGATGAGGATGTTGAGCAACACTGGTTTCTTTGTGAATCCATCTGGAGGTCTTGAGGAACTCTAGATGCAAATAAATTGGTTGAGTTCTAGACTAATTTGAGGGGTCTATATCTAAAATGGTACATGAAATCTAACCAGAGAATCCTTTCTCTTTAACCTAGGTGAAGCAAACGTTTATAGAGAAATTCCTATAACCTTAGTGTAAGAAAAAAACTCTCTTTGAGTTGTGGGAGACACAACAAAGAGACTGTGAGTCTACATGGGAATATAACCAAAGATCTAAGGATGCGATAGGGAAATTGGAAAACCCTATCCATGAAGACCACCAACGAGAATGGTTTATTTAGGGGTTGTTACCATTAACCTGAATCCCATTGATTCAACAAAGGATAACTACTTTAGGAGAGGTGTTAGAACAAGCTTTGAATATTGAGGCTATGGAAGGCTATCTCAAAAACTTACGGGTAATGAGACCACTTAAGGATAACAATATTTCACAACTACAAGGATATATCTCCGCATTAACCGACAAGATCCAAGAGTTAACTCTTCTTAGAGCAGCTCGACCACATGTATGGTGTATAGTTGTTATACTAAAGGCCACATAGAAAATAAATGTCCAAGATTTATGGGTGTAGGATCCCCTCCACACTCGATGGTGCCTCCCCCAGTAAGACCATCGGAAGGAGTTTCACAAGTTATCTCTACAATTCCATTTCATGGCCTTGTTTAATACCATTTTTTATAGAATCATCAAGGAGGCCAGAGCAACGAGTATTGCGATATCTGTAGAAGTCATGGGAAATCCCCTAAACACTTCCCTATTCTAAAAAAATACACCTCTATTATGAATACAATATATTGTGAATTATGTGGGTCCCCTACTCATTGCTACCAACCAATGTAGATATTTGGATGCTCTAGTTGACAGATTGGATCATTCCACATTCAGAGATAACGAAACTCCTCAAGGGTTCATAGGAAGTTGTCAAGGAGGAGGAAATTTCAGAGGAGGATGGACTGGTGGAAGGGGACCAAGCCGTTGCTACAATTGTGATGAGCAAGGGCATCTCGCAAGGGATTGTCCACTCCCAAGAAGACCACGGTGTTCCCATTGCAAAAATAATATCCACTCCACCGAATATTGTCTGGATATTATTTCCAAGTGGAAATACCACACAAGGAAAAGAGGGGCCAATCTGATAAATTCTAAGCCCAGACCTAGAGCTGAGGAAAAAGAGCCTACTATTAACATTGTTACTAGATGTGGAACCAATACAGGTTCCAATATTGAAAGTCTTTATCATTCCATGATTCAAAAGGTGGTACCTGAGGATGCTAAGTACGATCCTATAAGGAAGAAGGAATTCTTCAAGAACATAGTGGAAATGTTCAGACAAATGTATAATCCTGCAATTTCGGCAGTCACAGAACTAAGTTTTGGGCCTCAACCAAGAGTTGCGGAAAACCCGTTTGACTAGAAGAACTCCCCAAAGAGATCACAAAAGGCCATTGATTTGTGGTTATAGATATTCTCTGACATTTTGGATGATGAACAACTCACTAAAAAGTTGTGGAACACAATCAATGTGACCTTAAGGGCTGGCAGGAACCTAGAAGAGATGAGTTTTTCTAATGTTCCAGAGAGGAATATAAGTAGGGTAGAGAGGATAAAGAGGAGATATGGAAGATAATTCAGAATAAACGCTCACATCGATGATTATGAGATTAGGGATGTTATGTTAGATTTGAGTTCTGATGTCAACATACTTCCAAAGAAGACTTGGGAAGCAATGGGTAATCCCAAGCTCATTTATTCACATATTTAGTTGCAAATGGAAAATTAGTACTGCATTTATTCTATTGAGAGGCTGCAAAACATTGAAGTGGATTTTGCTGGCATTAAAACAATGGCGGACTTCAAGGTCATAGAATAAATGGCGGGAAAATATCCATACCCTTCTCTATTGGGAATTGATTGGGCCTATGACAATTATGCTATAATATATCTCAAGAAATAATTTATGACCTTTGAATATGATGGTATGAAAGTGCCTCAACCCTTAGATCCATATCAATGCCCAAGGTATACTAAACCAGCAGATGAGAATATGGAATAGGATGCTCTAGATCAACTCTACACTATGACCGAAGGAAACCAAGTAGATTACATTAACCCTACTATAGATGGATCTATAAGTTGGTGAAGTATTCGGTCTGTGGATGAAGACTCCAACATTGCTTGAGAAAAATGGCAACAAGGAAGGTATGAGAGATTTACAAGCCATTGTGCAATTGTCCGAGCACTAAAGTGGATTGGAAAGGAGATCAAGGAGTGTCCAATATATGATGATACCTCAAATATACAAAGTTTTCTCATTCATATGGAGGGCAGGGTTGTGGCAGAACACTGAATCCCATCTCTATACCTAGCCCTAAAATATTCTCCATCCAGGTGGTGGGATACTCATAAGGAATCTATGTCCACTTGGGATGAATTCAAGCTCACTATACAATATCAGTTCCATCCTCTAACACAAATACCGCAACTGGGGAAAGACCGAAAACAAATGATTCAGATGTTATCCTTGGAGATATATGATGGCCAATCCAATCCACCTACACATATTGAGGATTGTCTAAAAGTATGGAAAGCTACACAACTTTCATCCTATATGTGGACACATCAATTCTTTCACTCTTTAGGAACTATTCCAAAGGCTTGGTACGTGCATGGAGAGACTCAAAGACCAACTCCCTGTTGGGAGATACTGCAAAATCAATTCTGCCAAGATTTCTCCTTTTGTGGTAAGTCTGTTGAAATTACTCCAGTACTGCAACAAATAAAAAAGATGTTATTTACTAATGAATTTAATCCCATGTATCCCCCTATAGTCTGTACTAAACATGAGTACCTACTCCACCCTGCTTGCTAGGAGATACTGCAACAAATAAAAAATATTCTATTTATTGATGAATTTAAGTCCACATATCCCCCTATAGTCTGTACTAAACATGAATACATACTCCACCATATCCTTTATCCATCCCCTTCATGAATACCCATGACCTATAGTAAAATCGATAAAGACCCAGAAGATCTCGAGGACCTAGAGGAACTTAGGTATTTAACATTCAAGGAATCAATAGTAACAAGAGATGTTAAAGATACTATCTCTGATGATGTCAGCATTTCCTATTCCAAAACACTGAAGTTGTAGAAAGTAAACATAGGGAGTGAGGAACATCCTAATATGGCATCGATAGGAGACTACTAGGCTAAATAGACCATGATAGAGATACAGGATCTGTTGCAGGAGTACGAGGACCTCTTCCCAAAGAGTTTTTCAGAACTGAAAGGGATTAAGGGAGATTTAGATGAAATGAAGATTGACTTAAAACTTGACGCTAAGTCAGTGAAACATAGACCTTAGTGTCTCAATCCACAAGTAAAAGAGAAGGTTAAGAAAGATATTGATAGAATGTTAGTTGTTGGGCTTATTTTTCCTATAGATCAGAACAAGTAGATTAGTCCTATTGTAATCTAGAGCAAGAAAAGGTATTGATGATATACGAGTTTGTATGGATTTCAGGAGTCTGAAATTGACTTGTGTGCATGATCCTTTTCCTACTCCTTTTAGTGATGAAGTTCTTGATCAAGTGGCGGGAAATGAAGCCTATTCATTTATAGATGGATTCTCATGCTATCATTAGGTTAGAATTATGGAAGAAGATAAAAGAAATACTACTTTCACTACAGAATGGGGTTCTTTTGATTATAATGTTATGCCCTTTGGACTGAAGAATGCCCCAGTTGTTTTCTCTCGAATTGTCAATGCTACATTCCACGACTTCATTCATAACTTTCTTTAAGTGTATATGGACGATAGGACTGTGTACATTCTATTAAAGGAACACATAGGTTTACTACGGTTAATGTTTGATCATTGTAGATACCTACACATTTCCTTAAACTTAAAGAAGTGTATTGTTTGTGTACCATTTGAGAATCTTCTAGGGAATATAGGATGTAGGGAAGGAGTACTAGTGGAATCTGTGAAGGTTGTGTTCATCCTCAATATGCCCCCTCCTACAATTGCTAAACAATTGCGGTCAACGTTCGACCACACTAGGTACTACCACCGATTTATTAGAAACTATGCAAGCCCCGTTGGAGAAATTGCTGAAGAAATATGAAGCTTTCAAGTGGAAACCAAAGTGTGATCAGGATTTTGACACCCTAAAAGAAAAATTGAGTATTTCCCCTATTCTGGTATACACAAACTCGAAAGTGGAATTCCATGTACACATTTATACCTCTAGAATTTCTTTGGGTGTAGTCCTTGCACAACCTGGTGAAGGAAACCTAGATCAAACCATCTACTTTGCTAGCAGGAATCTCTCTCAGGCCAATCGCAACTACATTACCAATGAAAGGGAAGGTTTGGAAATGGTTTATTCTTTGAAAAATTTTAGACATCATTGTTTAGGAGGCCATTTTAAATTCTTTACTGATCATTCCACTTTAAAATATTTGGATAATAAGTTTGTGCTGGAAGGAAGAATTTGTAGATGGATGTTGTTGTTTCAAGAGTTTTCTTTTGAGGTCATTGTTAAGCTAGGTAAATTAAATGTGGGTCCCAACCGTTTGTCTAGAATAGAGTCAGGAGAAAGTGGTGGAGTTGTATATGACCCACTCCTAGATGCAGATATTTTCAAAGTTAAAGTTATTATTGACTACTTGTCTGATATTGCCTTATTTTTTAGCATAGGTGTCTACCTTGAAGTTCATTCTGCAACTCAAAATAGACAACTAGTGGTTCATGCCACATACTATTATCTGATTACAAGTTAGTTATACAAGTTGGGAGTGGACAGTATCCTCAGATGATCTGTACTATACCATGAAAGGTTGGATATCTTGTGCGAGTGTCACAATGGAATTGCGGGAGGCCATGTAGGAGGTAAGGCAAAACCACATAAAATATTACAAGAAGGCTTGTTGTGGCCAACTGTATTTAAGGATTCCAAACACTATGCCAGAATGTATGATGTCTATCAACTGGTTGGTAGACTATCTCACAGAGATGAGTTCCCATTACACGCAGTTCATGCCTTGCAGACCTTCAAGAAATGGGTTGTGGACTTCATTGGTCCCATTAATCTACTGGCTAATCATTAAAAGGAAAGATACATTATTACTGCAATTGATTACTTGACTTATTGGGATAAAGAAGATTTTTTTCTGGATTGTTCTACATGCACAACAACATGGTTTATTTGTGAGAACATCATTAGTAGGTTTGGTTGTCCTCAGAGTTTGACCAAAAATCAAAGACCCCACTTTATCAGTAAGAATATCGCGACCCTCACAGAGAGTTTATGA
The DNA here is from genome assembly GCA_009831015.1 of Picea engelmannii. Classification (NCBI taxonomy): domain Eukaryota; kingdom Viridiplantae; phylum Streptophyta; class Pinopsida; order Pinales; family Pinaceae; genus Picea; species Picea engelmannii. The sequence goes on along the minus strand of ML821069.1, from coordinate 49,918 downwards.
TTCAACACCATAAGAGAAGTATGTATCATTTGCAAGCTAATAGAATAGTGTTAGCATTCAACAAGATCTTGGAGAGGGGCTTGACTAAAGTATATTGCACAAGTCGGGATGATTGGGATGAGAATGTTTCAACTGTATTATGGGCTTATATGACTACTACAAAGAAACTACATAAGAATAATCCATTCCAACTGGTTTTTGGAAGAGAAGTAGTTGTTCCCGCTAAGTTCATCACTCCAAGTTTATACATTGCGCACGTGACTCAGATGATAGACGATGAATCGGTTACAGAAAGGGTTGCGAAATTGACAGAACTCGAGGAACCCATATTCTTAGTAGATTTTCATAAAACTGTGGAAAAGGATATACACAAGGCTTGGCATGACAGGAACATTAAGACCAATAATTTTGCACAAGGTGATCAAGTCTTGTTATACGGAAGTAAGTACCAAAAGCATCCCGGGAAACTATAGATGCATTGGCTCGAACCATTTATAGTTGCGGAAATATGTGACTCCGAAGTTGTCAGGCTCATGAAACTTGATGGTATTATTCATCCAATATGGGTGAATGGAACACACCTAAATCCCCCTGCATTTCTGCTCGATCAGTGAAATTTTGCAATACTCATGTCTCTGGGAGTGAGTCCAATAGGTAGGATTTCCAATTATTTTCCTATTTTTCTTGTCCATTAATAAATTGGTGATGTGTCTCACTATCACTCGGTCTAGAGTTTAGTTTTCATTATCAATTTTTCCAGTATGGATATCACCTTTGTGTTCAGGGGGGTCTAAATCAAACCTTTGCATATTTAGTAACTTCTGAGTTTGAAATCCATGCCCTGTCGTTGTTGCTTCATTCGTTAACTGTCATTAGTACCTTTTTATTCGTTGTCACGTCGTTGCTGGCTAGATTCATTTAAATCCTCAAAATTGTTAGTACTTTTCTAGGTGATCATTGATGTGTCCATTACTTTCTCGTTCACCCTGATATGCCCATGATTTGTTTCTTCTTATGCTCTTAATTACCCAAATCTCTTTCGGATTTTTTCGCGTTCGATGGATAGGTCTGATGTTAATGCCAAGTTACCTCGATGTTGTATCTCTTAATTCATGCTCGTCATGTCGCCTACCGGTTGTTATCTATAAAATCGACTTTTCTTAACTGCTAAATGTTATTGTGTTTTAGAAAAGTTACTTTGCATAATCATTCCTGGAGCCCCCTAAGTAGTTTGTGAGTTTTCTCCCAAGCCTCAGTACACCATTCTTGTTTGTCTACCAACACCAGTTTTCTAGGATGGTTTGCATTGTTGGTCGGGGAGATGTTCCCAAAGATGTTGTTCCAAAGGAGTTCATCGATCCACAAGTCGAAGTAATAGGAGACCTCCATGGCAAGGTTGAAGAAAATTGATTGTTGGACATCGATTTCAGAGATGTCACTCAGTTTCCACAGATGGATCTTCATACCCTTATGGATTATTTGGAAAAACCAACTAGTGAGATGCAGTGGGAGTGGAAACCATCATACATCCCCCTATGAAATTCCATGTTGATGAATTTATATGATCTGTCGGTGTTTTTCACCATCGACGATGTTGCATGGTGCACCAAGTTTCTCATCATTCGTGTGCACAATAGTACCTTGTGGCTGAACCAAGCCTAAACCTTACATGTGGATGATATCCACAAGATTATTGGGTTATCAATGGAGGAGAAAGATGTAAAGGATGACTTCTAGGGTTTAGGGTAGAATGGTCACAAGAAGGGAAAGATCATTATGTATGACAAGTATGGCATCGTCTGAGGAGGTCAGAGAGCGCACATTGATATCATAAATGATGAACAGGTTCGTTGTGCCTTCTCTCTTATTGTAGGAAAGGTCATGAAGAATTAAGAGAGGGGTGAATGCACCTTGGATACTATATTTGTGGTGAAATTTTGTAAAGAAGGCTCCCAAATCAATTGGTGCCAGTACTTGCTCACTGAAATGTTGCAGGCCTATGCTGATACACATGAGCGATCCACCTATTTTATCTATAGATATCCATTAGTTTATTTCATGATGTTGAAGTTTTTGTAGCATAATTACACCCTACAAGAGTTACCTTCATTAGTCTCTCCCTAGACCTCAGGAAGAATAGAGATACAAACAACGGGCCTTCATATATCTAAATCATACATGGAAATGACCTATAAGTGAATGGAATAAAGGGATTACTCGTCACCTGACGATTGTCCTTTCACGCTCCTTTTTTGTTTTCTTTCTCGAATATTCCCCTCTCTCTTGTCAACGTGCAACATCTGCACACATGAATACACAAACAAACTCATTTCACAAGATCAAATGTATCATGTATAGATTTATTATAGATCTAATGATATAGTATGAAAATCCTAATTCTCTTCAAAGAAATGATAATAATACACAATCAAATAAGGGGGAAAGTATCGTGCATATTCTATTGATTACAACTTACAATCTGATAGCCTAATGAAGCTCCATCCAAACTCCTTACCCAAGCTCCATGATCAATCCGACAGTATAAAATTAATTTCTCTTTTCCTCCTCCGTTTTCCCATGAGAGGCCCTCAATATATAAGACAATGGAATAAGATGAAGGATAAGTCTTAAGCACTCAAGATAGAAGGATTCTCGATGTCAAATTCCAAAAATTCTGAGCTTTCATCTCATCTCTTGGTAACTAATTCTAGATGAGGAGTAACAGACCTGGTAGCACCCTGCATTCTTGCAGAGGGCAATCAGTCGCACCTTGTAAGAGGGCAAGGGGCGACCATCGATTTTGGTCACAGGATGTATAGGGACAACCTAGGACTAGGAAAAAAGGTGGTGTGTACTCAAGGGAAAAATGGAATGATTTAGTGTCTTAGATTGCTAACCTCTCGATGATTCCCATCAGGTGATCAGGTGGCAAATAAATGTATAATAGAAGTGGAAGTCACCAATGGGACACTCTCTGTTTACCACTTATGACTCCCAATTTTCCAAGTTATTTGAATCCTCACATGCTCTCACTTCCAGCGCATTAGACTATGACACTGCATATATACAGTGGTACAATGACCGCATCACCGCTACCCCAGTGACCGATGATTCCACAGACTTTTCTCCACCAACACACCCATAACATTTGGTTCGGCATGAACCGAGACAATACGTTTGTGCAACCTCTCGTTGTCGCCCCAACACTTTTCCACATGACCCCATTTTCATTCTACCTAGATGAGGCTCTTTTGGATATTGAAGTTATGACTCGGCTGTGAGTTCTCAAAGAAAATAAGCGGTCAAGTTTCTCGTATACAATGTCTTCCATTTCGCAACGACCAGCTCCTACAGAGACCTCTGGCGCTGGGACCAGCTTAGCAAAGAGAGATCATATGTCTTCAATATTAGAGGAAGGGGAAGATGAAGGTGAAGAGGAAGCACTACCTAGGGGTATAGTGCAGATTCCATTCTCCTCCATTTTGGACGATGCTGCCATCTCGGGTAAGAAATTACGCGAAGTATTTTCTTATACCTTTCCTTTAAAGAAGCAGTGAACTGACTCTCCATCCAAGTCTATTGTTGACCCCATTATCACTGAGGCCACTCCTATATATTCCCTTCCACCTTTGACCTGCACCACTACCCCCAATATTCCCTCCTCGGTTCTTGTGATAACCATCACCGATGACCCCCCGGTGAAGCAAACATCTACCTTCATCATTGAGGAACTTCCCATCCACCAGCATAGTTTTCCTGTCGACATCCCATTCACCAATCCATCATCCCCTTCCCACACTCATTTAGACATGGTCTTGCCAGATTCTACCGACCCCTCTACCACAAAGGCATCCACCACCTTTCCCATTCCATCCACTTTCCCCTAGGTTTCGCAACTCCAAGTCCCTCTCAGCACACAACCAGATATTGTTCTCCATTTAGAGCTAGAAATAGGGATAGAGATGCAAGTTTCGATGGACCAGGATCCTCAAGAGGACAACACCCAATCAACTCATAGCATGACCTCAGTTAAGGAACAAATTGCACCCATGTTACAGGACCCACAACAATTTCGATTTATCCTCGAGTTATTCCTGGAGAAAATATATGTAGTTCCAATGTTTCCGCAAGAGGTCCAAGACCGACTTGCGCATAGCTTCAAATCTCCCTCAACCATTCTAGACAGTCCTGGCACCCCCAACCTGTCAGAACATTATGTTTCTAGTGACCAACCACTTGCTGCAAGGTTGATTTTGGATCCCTCTCTTACCAGTGGAGAGCTATCAACTTGGGCTACACCACAATTTTTTCATATTATTTGGGCCTCCACCAATCAACTGGAGCAGAGGATCACTGTCGTTGAGCACAAAAACGATGAGATCACACAAAAAACACAACAAATCTGAGATATTGTATATGTCTCTGCTTCAACCATGGAATATGAGCATGCATTGTGTGTGCAGTCCGAGTCCACAATTGCGGATGTGTCTGATAAATTCATTCACATTTGGCCCACCTTCAGATAGGTTGTTCCCAAGATCCCTGAAGATATAACTTCAGTTGTGCCTTCGTAACGAATATAGATCATTGTTGATGCTTGGTCACACCTGGTGGAAAGGACTAAAAACCTTCAAAAAGATTTGGTTGCGATCAAGTTAAAAGAACAAGAGTATCCCCAGGAGATGATGCAAAAGATTACATAGGCAGTTGTGAAGGGAAATATCACAAAATCCTCTCTTCATGCCCATGCTAATGAATGTCGTCGACTCTTTGACATGGTTAACGACTTAGTCGACTTCCTAGAACGACGTAGTCATCCAATCGAAGAATTGTGTGCACAACTCAACATGATGCACGTGGAAGCCCAAGCCATTATTGACCCTGTTGAGTAGGCATCCAAGTTTGCAGATGATCCAGGTGGATATTGGTGGCCACCCGCCTATTCCACTTGGACCCACACCATTGTTTCTTTCGGTTTCTCAGTTTCCTTAATTGTACCACAATTTACTATTTTTAGCAGTTTTTCGGGTCCTGAACTTCTGGAGCCGTTTTGRGGCCCTAAATGACGTTTTTTGGGCWTSAWGCCCAAAAAACGTCATTTAGGGCCYCAAAACGGCTCCAGAAGTTCAGGACCCGAAAAACTGCTAAAAATAGTAAATTGTGGTACAATTAAGGAAACTGAGAAACCGAAAGAAACAATGGTGTGGGTCCAAGTGGAATAGGCGGGTGGCCACCAATATCCACCTGGATCATTCCTCCCCCCTTAGGAAGCAATGGTCTCCATTGCATTGAGTTCCTCCATGAGATGAGGAAACTTCTGCTGAACTTGGTCCCTGGTGAAGGAGTTGACCTGCTTTGACAACTCGATATAGCTGGATCCTCTACTGGCGGGTGTTCTTGATCCATGTGTCCATAATCCAATCAATTGTGGCTTGTTCCATGCAATCTGGGTTTAAATCTGTTGGTGTGAGTTTTTCTGCCATGTTGAATGTGTCTAGTAGAGGTGGAAAGTAGGGTCAAAGGCGGTCCACATTGAACACTGGGTGCATACCAAGGAATGGTGGAATACTGAGCTCAAAGGAATTGTCCCCTATAGCCTTGGTGATGGTGTATGACCCATATCGGAGCAGGAAAATCTTGCAGTAGGGTCCAACGAGGCACTCCTTTTGCAAATGTAGCCACACTTTGTCGCCCACCTGGAAGTTGTGTGGCACCCGATGTTGATCATGTTGCTACTTGTACTTACCATTGGCTCTGTCCAAGATGTCATGAACCTGTTGGCGGATGTGTTGAATGCACTCAATAAAGTTGTTTGCCTTGTCAGCCTCAGACTGGACATGAGATGAATCTACCTGAATAACCGCAAATGGCATGGATACGTCAATGGGACATAATGGCTGGAATCCCAAGCCCACCTGAAAGGGGATGTGATTGATTGAGCTATGGAGAGCCTGGTTGTAGCTGTGTTGTACATAGGGGAGGCTCTCATCCCATGTGCGTGGATGCTTTGAGTTGTACATGTGCATAATGTGTACAATCATCCGGTTGACGACCTCTGTCTGGCCATCAGTTTGCAGATGGAAAGCTGTGGACTTATTGAGCTTGTTGTCCAGCATTGAACAGAGTTTGGACCAAAATGTACTGAGGAACCTACTGTCCTGATTTGATATGATAGACTGTGGGATCCCAAAGTGTACCCACACTCGCTCAAATAAGAGTTTAGCAGTGGCTTCTGCTGTGATATTCTTCTTGAAAGCCATCATAATGGACATCTTCGAGAATTTGTCGACGACCACAAAAACATAGTCATTGCCATGCTTAGTAGAAGGAAGGCTCAAAATGTAATCCATGGAGATGGACTCCCAAGGTTGACTAGGGGTGGGAAATGGAGTATAGAGGCCTTGCTTCTTGATGGTCGGTTTGGCAATGGCGCAAGCAGTGCAGGACTTGATGTACTTCCCGACATCTTATCGAAGGTTCAACCAATAGAAATACTTTTGCAGTATTGCCACGATTTTCTCGACCCCAAAATGCCCAACGACCCAACTGTAGTGAGCCTCCCAAATAATCTTGGCACGCTCGCTTGAAGGAACACAAAGATGTCCTAGGTGACATAGCAGAGCATCCTCGAGGTGAAAATTAGGAACTTGCTTACCCTCCAAGAGCGTATTGTATGTGTGGCCGAATTCTGGATCACTTTTGTAGAGAAGCATCCAATCAGAAGTCTCGTGCCCACAAGAGTTGAGCACCGTGGTTAGCGCCATGATTGGGGGTTGGATGAGGCAGTCTGCAACATTATTGGTGCTTCCTTTATTGTACTTAATGTTCAAATGGAATTGTTGTAGGTATGTGGATCACTTCTAATGGCGATCGTTCTGCAACTTCCCTTGTTTTTGTATGAACTACAAGGGTTGGTGGTCTGTGTGGATGACCGTTTCCTTTCCCAAAATGTAATGCTTCCATTGTCGGCAATCCTGCACAATGGAATACATCTCCTTGTCATAAGTGGGATACTTCCGGACTATGTAGAAAAGTGTCTCACTGTGATATGCCACTGGATGCCCCTGTTGAGTAAGGACTACCCCAATAGCATAGTCGAAGGCATCTATGTCGATCTCAAATGGTTGTTGCAAGTTTGGTAATGTGAACACTGGTGCAGAGAAGATACGATGCTTCAAATCATCGAACGCCTTATTTTGAGATTCAAACCAAAAGAATTTTTCTTTCACTCCTCCCTTGGTGACTTGACTCAAGGGCCAAGTGATATGAGAGAATCCCAACACAAACCTGCGGTAGAAATTGGCAAGACCCAAAAAGCTGCGGAGCTCTGTTAGGGTGGTTGGGGCTGGCCAATCTCGAATGACTTGGATATTGGCTGGATCCACATGCACCCCCCGCTCATCAATAATGTATCCCAGATACTAAACCTGGGTCATGCCAAAAGTTCACTTCTCCAAATTGGCACACAACTTGTGTTTCTGCAGTGTTTGGAGGAATTGTCGAATGTGGTGGAGGTTCTCTTCCCAAGTCTAGTTGAAGATCAGAATGTCATCCAAGTACACCACTACAAATGCGTTGGTGAATGGTTGAAATATGTCTTCCATTAGTCTCATGAAGGTTGCAGTGGCATTCGTCAACCCGAAAGGCATGACCAGCCATTTGAAAAGGCCCTCCTTGGATTTGAAGGCAGTATTCCACACATCATAGGGTTCGATTGGTACCTGGTGATACCTAGACTTCAAGTCGATCTTGTTGAAATATTTCTCCCCCTTGAGTTGGTCCAGAAGGTCATCAATCTGTGGGATCGGGTACCTATTACGGACGATGATCTTGTTCAGTTCCCGATAGTCAATGCAAAGTCTCCAAATCCCATCCTTCTTCTGCACCAGCACGATCGGGCTCCCACAGGGAGATGAACTCGACCGGATGTGACCTTTCTGCAATAGCTCCTAAATCTACCTCTTGATTTCGTCATTCACCAAAACAGAGCATCGATAGATTGGTCCATTGGGCAGCGACGCACCTGGGGTTAGATCGATGGGGTTCTTGACTTGACAGTGTAGAGGCACCCCTGCAGGGGAGGTGAAGATGTCCTCGTACTCCTCCATGACCTTATCCATATGTTGTTTCCATGAAAAGGGGCCCTGTCTGGAGGTTGTGGCCATAGTATTCTTCTTTCCCTGAGGGCGGATCATCAGGAAAACAAATTTCCTGGTTTTGGCAATGATCTTACTGCATTGTTTTGCAGTAACCAAAGAGATGGATGTAGGCGGTGCTATTTCCGGTATCCTGTATAGCTTATTGCCCAAAGTAATAATAATAGGATGAGGCCTGGAATCATACACAACATGTCGCTTCCACAAGTATGGTTGTCCTAATAATACATCAGAAACATCAAGAGGAGCAATGCCACATAATACCTCATCCGTGAAGGGCTTGATGTTGTAGGGAAGGCGACATTGTTGGCTTATGTCCCATCCTTGGTGCAACCACCTAATGGTGTATGGTTTTGGGTGAGTTATGGTCAGCAAGCCCAACCATTTCATGATATCTACTGAGATGAGGTTCTTCTGGCTCCCGCTGTGGACAATGAAATGCAATGAGGAACCCTTTATCCACATTTGGGAATGGAAGAGGCGCTTCGCCTCTTCTGGATCTTCTGGTGGCAATGGTGGCATTGGGCTCCACATCGATAATTTTATTTCCGCTGTCATTCCCATTGTCAGGTTCTGATTTAGAGTCGGAGCTTGCATCCGATTCAGAAGCCTTCAACTCGACTATCAGTGATTGCTTGGCCCGACACTCACTTGCGTTGTGAGTGGAGCTCTTATGGAACTTACACCACTTCCTCGTGTCCTTTTTTGGCTTCATGATGTTGTTCTTTGCTTGCGACTTTGGAGGGTTGTCCTAGGATGCCCCACCTTGGCTTGGTCTTTTGACGGTTTTGGGGGTACCTTTCCATTGCTTCTGATTCACAGACCCAAAGTGTCGCTTCTTCTATTTGAACTTCTGCTCAATCTTGGCAGCATACCGGTATGCCGCACCAAGCGAGGATATGTTGAGGAACTCCATTTCCTCCTGAATGTATCTATGAAGACAACTTCGGTACTTTAACACCAAATGTTTCTCCGAATATTTGATACCCAACTTTGTGTGTAGGGTATGGAACAGGTTCGTCAGCCCATGCACATCTTGGTCCCTTTGCTGCCGCAACGTAGTCCATTGTATGTATTTGTCCTCATATCTCCCTGCAGGATAATATTGTTCCTTAATGGCATCTCATAAAGAATTCCAAGTGGGTGCGAATGAGAATAGAGAGGGTTCCCCCCCTCTCTATTGCTCCCAGTAGGTTTCCCACCAATCCTTGACATGGGGGCCGATTTTAAAAAGTGCAAAAATAATCCTTTCTCAGTCGGAAAAGTCATGAACCAAGAAATATCCTTCTAGCAAATTCAACCATCTATCAATGCCATCTGCATCTATTTGGCCCTCAAATATGGGAATGCCAAAGTTTACTTGTACCTTAAAAGGATTGGCGTTCCATAGTGGTTGTTGGATGTAGATGCGCTGCCAGTGGGCAACCGTTGAAGGATCTAGGCAAAGTTGTCCATCATCGCATTCCTTTGTTTCTTGAGGGCCTCCTCGAGCAATAATTTGATAGGATATCATGCTCCCTCATCTTTCTTTTCTTCCCCCATGGGCGGTCGTCAGAGTTTGCGAGGTTGATCTTGCAATGGTTCAACCAGATCAAGCCCTAACTCCTTATACCCCGATCTCGTTGGGGACATGCAAAGAAGGATCGAGAAAGAGAAGACTTCTCTGATACCAGTGATCTAGATTTATGCAGGAACACAATGAAATACAGAAATACGCATAAACACAGAGATGCAGCGGAATTAAAACTTCATTTCATTAACAACAAATGACTGAAATATGCTTACAGACAGAATGGAAATAAAATAGCTCGGGCACTGGTATCTTATCTCTGAGAAGAGATGTGGTGGCTACTGGCCTATGAAATCTCTGTTACAATGAGGCTCGAAGGCCTATATATTATTGAGAAACAATGGAAAACCCTAAACATCCAAAAAACTAACCCTAATTTAACCCGTTGGGGTAAATTAGTACATCAATTTCCCATGGTCGTAACTTTGGCATACTATCTTCATTTGATGCACATGATACATCATTAGAAATATCTATCTGAGGACTACACTTCTGAAAGCGAATATCGAGTCTGGAATGGAATCATATTTAGTGAATATGAGTCCGTTCCAGACTCAATATTTGTTTTCAGTAGTGTAGTTCTCATATATATCTTTCTAATGATGTATCATGTGCGTCAAACAGAGATAGTATGCCAAAGTTACGACCCTGGGAAATTGATGTACCAATTTACCCCAACAGGGCCCATATTCTAGTGTTTCATCTCCTAGGGTTATGTTTTTGGATGTTTAGGGTTTTCCATTGTTTCTCAATAATATATAGGCCTTCGATCCTCATTGTAATGGAGATTTCATAGGCCAGTAGCCGCCACATCTCTTCTCAGAGATAAGCTACCAGTGCCCGATCTATTTTATTTCCATTCTGTTTGTAAGCATATTTCAGTCATTTGTTGTTAATGAAATGAAGTTTTACTTCCATTGCATCTCTTTGTTTATGTGTATTTATATATTTCATTGTGTTCCTGCATAAATCCGGATTAGTAGAAATCCAGGTTGAAGATGAATGACTGGATGTGATGGATGAGTCTACAAGGGTCGTAAAGAAAGAGATTCAAAAATTCCGGCCTATAATGCAAGCTGAGTATGTCCAGATGCAACAACTTGATTATATTTCCGATACATAATGGACTACTATGTTGGCTACTAAGCCAAAGGAGCCTGATGTGACCACCACTCAGTAATTTGTTGTGGGAGACTCAATCTTGGCGAGGAAATGGCAGGACTACATGGACCACTATGACAACTTCTGCGAACAAGCTCTCACAATTATGCTTGAGTTGGGCCCTCCATTTGCAGAAGGTCAGGGGAACAAGACAAAATACTGATTCGGGATGAGTCAAAGGTTGTGGTTGAGGCATGTTGGGCCCTTTGTTTTTTAAGCGAATCTGATTTTGGGGAAGTGTTAAAGTTTTGAGGAAAGCGTAGCATGGCAACCGAAGATCAAAAGTGGCAGATAACAATTAGGATGAGTGGAAATATAATTGAAAGTGTACCAATAGTGAAAATATCCAAAATCATCATGCGCCAAATGGACAAGGAGTGGAAAATCCAAAGAAATCGAGCACATGTAAGGAAGAAGCTAGAAAAGACAGCAAAATGAAGAACCAGTGTCAGAAATACAACGAAATTAAGAAGCCAAGAAGCGGCCAAGGGAACAATATAAATCTAGAGTTATGTAATGGGAAAGGGTTACACTCTTATGGGTTTTACCGTTGTTACCAATATGATGATCATTGTTGAGTCTGTCTTGCAGAGCTATTGTAAAGGGTTTTTGAATGGCACTTTGCTTGCACATAATCTTAAGAGTCTACAACAAGTATATGAGGATAGAATTTGTTGCATAATCTATTGTATGAGAATTGTAATTGTTGTAACACCATGTTGATAGGATGATAATATAGAATAAGGTTATTCGGGCTCTAAAATTTTGTTATAATCTGCATGAATCCATAATTTCTATATTGCGCGACTACTTCTATTATGTATTCTTAGCATTTAATCATTGTTTCTACATGTCTTTTTGTGTATTGATGTATGGATCTGTTTATGGTTGTGTTGAACATGATGATGCATCCTCTTTGACTCCCTTCACCACTCAAGTCTTAGCTACACTTCAGGTGAGACCTTCTTCCCTTGTGGAAGGTTGAATATGCTAGCGCTGCTAGACTACAACGATACTTTTTTTGGTAAACTTTGAGAACCCTAGTCTCAATCTTGCACCAACAATGAGTAATACTATGCCAATCATGTCTTGCCTTATACTTCAACATAGATTTATAAAGTTTCTCTAGCAATTATTTGTACATTTTTTGTAATCTTTCAATGAACTTGAGTGCCTTGCTTCAACAGATTTGTCAAAGGTAATCTCAAAAGGAGTTTGCAATAAACCCCAAGTGAGACTCATGAAAATGGCACCAGTTGGTTGAATTATTAATTTCTCTATTGTAGCAATGTTTAATATACAACAAGTACTCATCCCATGTCTTCAAGATTTTCTAATTATACCCTTAATTTGCAGTAGTGTCTTATTCACCACTTCAATTTGCTCATCAGCATGTAGATGAAATGTTCAGGACCTTTTCAATATTGTGTCCATATTTCCCCAAAGATTGGTTCAAAATTTTCTCAAAAATCAGGAATCATGATCAAAGCAGATAATTTAGGAAATCCAAAGTGAACCCAAACATGTTCATATAACCCTTGTTTCTCCTTGACCTAAAATGGCCTTGTATGCAATTAAAATGCACATTTTATTGAACCGATCAACAATAACAAATAAATAATCATGTCATCTTTTGGTTTTGGTCAAGCCAACAAGAAAATCCATAGAAATACTTTTCCAAGGCCAATTAGACACTAACGTATAGTCTTAGTTTCTAATTACTTGGTTCACTTATACTACGAAAAACACATTCTCGTAAAAATATGCAAACATTAGCTTGCATTTTAGGCTAATAAACACAGGTCCTTGGCAATTTTTTGTAGTTTTCTTGACTCCAAAATTCCCATCTACGTTTGAGGTGTAGGTGAGACCATCATCAATAGAATCTCAACATTGCAATTAATTTTCTATTGTGGGGAAGCATATGCTTCTACAAATTCGACATCGTTTGTGTACTATGCCTTGATCTATTTATGAGTAATTACCTCTAGTTGCATAATTGTGCATGTAGCATTAATCTTTTGCATTCGAAGGAGAGGTAACAAATCAACAATTGTATTGATCACACCTTTCTTATACTAGATCCAAGATTTAAATTGTTGTTGGAAACCCATCCATTTGAAATGACTAGATTGTTGTGACTTTATTTGGGTCGAGGGTTTATGATATGCATGGACCATGTTTTCTTTCCCTGGAAAGTAGCATTTCCATTGCTTCAACATGCATACCCATGCATACAATTATTTGTCATATGTCTAGTTGTTGAGCGGTACTTGTAGCATATAAATGGATTCATGCTAAAACACACAATGTGAGGGGGAAAATGGAAGATTGGTACTTGTAGCATATAAATGGATTCATGCTAAAACACACAATGTGAGGGCACAAATGGATGACAACCGAAACATGCACACACTACTAAAAGGGGGAAAAGAGGAGAGTGTATTTTCCACTCAGTTTTATAGCTAAACCAAGAAGCCATAGGGAGAGGAAAGAGAGGATCAAAGAGAGAGGGAAGACCTCTAGGTTAATTAAGGTTTTGGATATTGACTGTGTTAACCTATGATTTTAGATTATTGCAATACTTCAATTAAGTTTCAAAATAACTCTTACCAACAAATTAATAAATAGAAGTAAACCAACTAGCTAGGGTTGATTTACTAGAATTTCCTTTAGTGAGCTAGAAACCGTAAAGTTTGAAAATGTTGATGCTTTTGTGGCATCGGGAGGTATTTTCACATTGGCCTTGGGTGTCGGACATGTGAGAATATTTTTTGGCACTCACATTCCACTTTTTGTTTTGGTGAAAACCCCTTTGGATTGGTGTTGGGGTTTCACACCCACATGGGTGAATAAACAATTTTAATTTAATAATGAGTTTATAAGAGGTTCCTAAACTCACTTATTAGACTCCTATAAAAGGAGAGGCAATGTGAGGAGACACAAGGATATTTTAGTGTGACATTATGGAGTTAGAATAAGTGAGTGAGCACTTGTACTAAGGATATTGGGTGGTAATTTCAACAACAAAATTCTGCACTTTGGAAAATCTGGCCTAGGTTTCTTGGACATTCAAATTTTTTGGTTCCATCCAAGAGGAAGACTACACGTGTGAGAGGAGAGAGAAATATAGATTTATGTGTGAGAGGAAGGTACAAGCCGCATTTAGAAACAGGCTGTATAAATGCACATGTGGGAGAAAACAGTACAGACAAGATGCATGTGTGGTACAAACAACGCCGCACATGTGAGGGAAGGAAGCAGACCACACATGTTAGATTTCCTGGGAAGTTGCAGGTCCTTACAAGATGACATCAAAATTTCCTATAGTATGTATAGGTTGATTCCAACATTTTGTAAGTCCATACGACCAATGTCAACAGGCCATACAAGTTTGTTGGAACAAATTTGCAAGTGGGGGGATTTTCCAGAAATTTTGTTGATTTGTAATTTTGCAAGATCACTAGTTTTTCTCCTCAGTTTTGTTGAATTTGTGGTTTGTTGAGAGGGTTGTTTTGTCCCTCAGAAATTATGAATTTAAAAATTTTACAAAGCATAAATGTGTCTCTTTTGCATGGATGGTTTCTCTCTGATCTCTATGCTTATGTTGTAATTTTTTGTCATAATTTAAGTGTAAAATTATTCAGTGATAACAACTCTAGGGTTTACTATTTGAAGTCAATTGGAAGTAATTTTCAGATATGAAATTAGATTCTTTGAAAAGTTGACATGGTATCATATCTAAGGTATTAAAGAGAGATAAGAATCATCTATTGAGACACAGGTTGTTGCGGAATTGTTCTTGCAGATTTTTGTTTTTGTTCTGGGAATGTCACAATGGTGAGCACTTGATTGAGGAAAAATTGGAAGTAGCAACAAATTTTCGGGCTTGGAAGGCCAATATTATTCTTCTCTTGGAGGAGAATGATCTTAATGAGTATGTTGAGACAATGGTTCCAAGTCCCAATGATCCACGAGAATTTGCATCTCATAAGAAGGAGGTGAAGGCCAAGCGGATGTTGTTGGATTTCGTGAAAGATCACTTGATTCCTCACATTTCCGAGAAGAAGAAAGCCAAGGAGATGCATGCTTATTTAGTGGGATTGTACCAAAGAGGGAATACAAGTCGAAAGTTGATTTTGAGGCACCAACTCAAAGTTTTTTAGATGTCCAATTCAGACACTGTTGCTAGCTACCTCATGAGGATCACACGGATTCATGATAAGCTTGCAACCATTGGTGAGGTAGTTGATGACACAAAATTGGTGAATGTAGCATTGAATGATTTTCCCGGGTCTTGGGAACCTTTTTTGCAGGGGATTTATGCACATGATACGTTGCAACCATTTGATAGACTATGGATCGATTTCATCTAGGAGGAGGCTCAGATAGAGTCAAGGAATAGAAATCAAAGAGGCATGGATTATGAGAACTAGGCCCTAGTTTCTCATACTAGGAAGGGAAGAAGAGGAGGTTCTCCAGAGAGAGAGGTATCTCTAGAGCTGAGAATGAAGAAAGACCTTAGAAAAATAAATTTTTTTGCTTTCCATGAGTATGGTCACTATGCTTCACAGTGTCCACACCAAAAGAGAGGGGGAATGAAGCACAAGGCATCAACATCATATGTAGATGAGGTTGCAGACAGGCTTTAGAGGAAGTTCTTATTGGTATCCACCCTTTCTAGTACATTTTTCAGTGGTGGTACTTGGTTGGTGGATAGTCGAACCTCATGTCATATGACGACATCACGAGAGTTTTTTGAGAGCTTAATAAAGTCTGACTCAAATTTTTATGTGGAACTTGGTATGGGTACCAAGCATGTAGTGCAAGGATCTGGAATAATGGCATTCCATATGGAGTTAGGATATGTGTTGAGGGTAAAAAATGTGCTATGGGTGCCAAAAATCAAGAGGAATGTGGTCTCAGTCTCAACGATTGAGGAGAAGGGATATGCGGTTTTATTCCAGGATAGACAATTGTTATTCATGCCCAAAGGATATAGCTTCGACGTGAAAGTGGTTCTTGGAGTTAGAGGGAGAAATTTTTATAGGAAAAAGGGTCATCTTATGTGAGAAATGGCTAGCATAAATAGAGTGACAGAGGACATGGAGCAGGTAGCTCTGAAGGTTATGCAGACTCAAAGGGAGTCGGACTTCAAAAGGAGTCAGCCTTCAAGATCCGGTGAGGAGGAGTAGCCTCCCAAGTCTTTCAAGAGGAAGTTAGAATTCAAAGGGAGTCAACAGGCTTAGAGGGAGAGTCAACCATCTAGAGGAATTCAACCTTCAGGTGTAGGTGGGAGAGAGGAGTCTTCCAAGACGACCAACAAGGTTTCACGGGTTGAGGAAGCGAGGCAGTAAGTTCAAAATCGGGAGGTCTCTAGGAGCACTATGTCTTCCAAGAAGGGACCATGCCATACAATAGGATTTTCTTCGATGATGAAGGGAGCAACCAATTAGGTGAATTGGAGAGTAGTTGTGGTAGCGGATCCAGTGTGGGAAGCAAATCCACTTCCAATATGGGAGACAAAGCTACTTCCAGGTGATATTGGAATGGATGAGAATACCTCCATCGCTAAGAGGGAGTGTTGATTTTTTTGTAGCATCATGAGGTATTCTCACATTGGACTTGGGTGTCGGGCATGTGAGAATTTTTGTTGGCACTCATATTGCATTTTTTTATTTTGTTAAAACCCCTTTGGATTGGTGTTGGGGCTTCACAGCCACATGGGTGAATAAACAATTCTAATTTAATGTTGAGTTTATAAGGGGTTACTAATCTCACTCATTAGACTCCTATAAAAGGAGAGGCAATGTGAGGAGACACAAGGATATTTTAGTGTGAAATTGTGGAGTTAGCATAAGTGAGTGAGTACTTGTGCTAAGGATATTGGGGTGGTAATTTCAGCAAGGAAATTACACACTTTAAAAAATATGGCCTAGGGTTCTAAGAAATTCTATTTTTCTATTTTTAGCCAAGAGGGAGACCACACGTGTAAGAGGAGAGAGAAATACAATTGCACGTGTGAGAGGAAGGTATAGGTTGCACGTGTGAATCACATTGTATGTAGGAACAGGCCATACAACCGTACGTGGGAAAAAACAGTATAGACAGACTGCATGTGTGGTACGAATAGGGCCGCACGTGTGAGGGAAGGAAGCAGACCACACATGTGATATTTTTTGGGTAATTGCAGGTCCATACAGGTTGACGTCAACAGTTCATATAGTCTGTATGATTGATGTTAGCAATTCATACATGTTTGCTAGAACATGTTTGCAAGTGGGGGAATTTTCCAGAAATTTTGTTGATTTGTAATTTTCCAAGAGGACTGGTTTTTGTCCTCAGTTTTGTTGAATTTGTGGTTTGCTGAGAGGGTTGGTTTTTCCCTTAGAAATTACGAATTTGAAAAGTTTACAAAATAGAAATTTGTGTCTCTTGTACATGGATGGTTTCTTTCTAATCTCCATATTTCTGGTGTAATTTCTATCATAATTTTAGTGTAAATTATTTAGTGATAACATCCCTAGGGTTTACTGTTTGAAGTCACTTGGAAGTAATTTTCAGATCTGAAATTAGATGCTTTGAAAAATTCACAGAAAATACAAAGAGAAGTATGGAAGGAACTCTCTCAAAATTCATTGTTGTAGGCGTTAAAGCTACTTTGTTATAAAAGAGTGTTGTGACAGGTATCCTAGAGTGATCCATGTCCTGAACGATCCTACACACATTGTTCAACTTCCCTCCAAGAAAAGACTTGATCCGATCTCCAATATATATATATATATATATATATATATATATATGATGGTGGTGGTGGTGGTTAACATCCACTGAGACCAAAATTGATTTATCAGGCCTTAATAAAAGTAAGATATTACATGGATTTGTTTTAAATGTTATTTTGATACTTGAAAAGAATTAAGAGAAGCGTTCCAATATCACTAAAATTTTCATGACTTAGAAGGTTAGGAAGGTCGGTATTGTGACAAATATTTTGATATTGAGATCTAATTTGGGTATGCGCAGGACACTCTAGGAGAAAGTGATTTTCATCTTCAACCCTCTTGGTGTCACATAGGTGACAAATTCTTTCTTGCCATGGTGTTTTGGGGATTTCCCAACACACAATTTCACTTACATCTCATGAGAGTTAGTTCTTATTTTAGCAATATTGATTCTCTTCTTTATGCTAGTCAAAACATAGAGAGATTTTTTATCTTCAAGATTAGGGTTAACCACCCCCTTATAATATCTTAATTTTCTTTTATCATCTAACTCTTTATCGCACCATAGATTCTCCTTAAATATATCTTGTACAATATTTTTAATATCATCAATATTCTACAAAATAACTTCTTCTTTTATTCCCCAATGATTTAGACAAGACTTGGCATCATTAGGCCATCCTTGCTTGAGTAGTTGGTGATTTTTTCTAGAGTCTGAAGCAATTTTGAGGAGCCTCTTGTCATCCATGTTGTTTATCTTGTTCTTGTACATTAAGTACCTAATCATAGGTGTGCTCTCAATGGAGGAAAGGCTTTCTTCTATGAGGAGGATAGGATAGGATAAGGTGTATTGCCTTTACTTTTGAGATTATAAGTTATAAAATTCCTTTGGATCTACTCTATTTTTATCCAAGATTCTTGAGAGATACTGCATCCCCAAAATTCACATCCATATAAGATAATAGGAGTGACAAGATTCTCAAAGAGTATGTTTTTCTTATCACATAGCCAAAGGTCTACTAATTTACAATTATTTTCAAGCTCATAATAAGCTTTGCACCCTCCATTTATCATTTTCTCAATGTTATAGCCAGTTGAGTTTGTGATAAATAGAAATTCCAAGATACTTGTACAAAAACACTTCCTCCAAGATATTGTTGTCATATGCAAAAGTATCATAGGCAATCTAGTTGGAATTAAATATCATAACCTTCATTTTGTCAGTGTTCACAGTCATACCTATACTAGAGAAAAATTAGTTGCTTACTAAGGTCGTAGGGATCCCTTGCCATAAGAACAATATCATTGGCATAGAGAAGAAGAACGATTACTATATTAGCAAGAGTTGGTCGAACACAACCTCTGGCTTCCAAACAATCTTCTAACTTGTCAATGTAAATGAAAAAAAACATAGGGGATAGGGGACAACCTTGCTTGACTCCTATATCTCAGTTAATTTCTTCTGACCAACCCTCGATGCTCCTAAACTTGGAAATAACGTTCTCATACAACCTTACCGCAACAACTCTCTGACTGGAGGGAGATTTTAGTTCTTCTAACCTATTCCAAAGGTTAATCCTAGAGAGACAACTCTCAAATCGGAGGGAACTTTTAGTTCTTCTAACTTATTCCAAAGGTTGATCCTAGAGAGAGAGAGAGAGAGAGACAGAGAGAGAGAAAGAGAGTAGATCTATTACCATAAAATATATACCAATGATAACACTAAGTAGAGAAACCCTAGTTCCCTTGGAGGGGATGGTACCTCTCTTGCTTTCCTATGATGGAACCCCACTTCAAGGTAGGGTTGAATCAACCAAGGTATGAATGAAACTATGCCAACAAAGATTCCATAGGATCAATTAACAACCCTTCAAGGTTGGAATCAAGCTAATCATAAGGGATCCCTATTGAGGTGTTGGAGATTCCAGATGCAAGTAGTCCAAGAGCATGGAAGTGGTGTACGATCTAGATGTATTTCTTATCCAGATGTGCTATGGGGAATCCCCCCCTAATCCGAGTCTAGCGACTAGGCAGAGCTTTGACACATTAAAAGATATAAATGTTTCTATTCTACCCCAAATCCTATAAAAACCTAATGATAGTTAAGGGAAGGGAGAGAATATTGAAATTTGTACCTTAATTCCTTCCATCTGTCGTAGATCTCTTCCTGTTGTTGTCCATTCTAAAATTCCAGGCCTCCTCCCAAAGCTAGCCTAAAACAACTTCACAAAACAAACTATGACATCATATGCATAAATATCAAAATCATCTAAAGGGTTAGATATTCATGTAAACCATCCATAAATATAAACATAAAGACATAAATATCCGGGACAAGAAGTTTTTCTTTTATTGATAACAAGATTGGAAGTTACAACTTGAATCTTGCTGACGCCGCTCCATGAATATTGCCTGGGTTCCTCTACTTTGACTCCAAGTGCACTATTCCCAATATTCTATCCTCACAACCAACATGCCAATATAGGGGAAAATGATGGATTGTATAAGGAGGATGAATGGAAGGGAATGTTGAGGATGAAACTCAGAGCAAAATCGAAAAGGACTTGGAATGCAAGGGAGAAAATTTGGTAGAGTTCACTTGCCTCTTCTTTCATATATCTAAATGACCCCCCCTAGGGCCCTTTTTATATGGAGAAAAGATAGTTAATTGATTGTCAGGAGGGCTACAGGAGGTAATATTTTGTGCAACCTGACATAGCCCGTAAACTTCGCCTGAAAGCACAAAATTTTTTATTTTTGCAATTTTTAAGAGTATACATGGGTTGTTAGGTATGCAACCAATGTATGTATGCGCGCTGCATATGTAGCAGGGTGCGTACACCATGAAAAAATCTGTTTTTAAAAGAGGAACCTAAACAAAAGTGGTTGGCAAAGGTGTAAATGAATAGGCCAATGTCAAAAATGTTTAGTAGTGGTATTTTGAGCTATAACAGATGCCCCCTAATGTGTGAGGCCAGAAGAGAAACTAATGGATGAAATACATTACAACATCTTTAAAAAGGGAAGGCATTGAGTCGAGTGAGCCCAACCGAGTATTCACGACTATGTCATCTGCAAAAGAATAATAATAATCATCGAGGCGGGCATACCCATGCTTGGGACAAACTAAGCATGGTTTTTAATCAAGTACATTGTAGATCCATGTCATATATAGTAATCATGGCCACATGGATAATGTGTATGCCGGTATAGATTGTAGCCACAAATAATACACATCGTATCTACATCTCAAAATCATCAGAAAATATACAAATACAATGTGATATGAATCTTGAGGAGGCAACAATGCCTGTAGTTGGAGATGATAGCTTCAGTGACTCGAGCAATATCTTCAAGATCTTCATAACTAGGGTAGGAGTATAATAGGAGTGTAAGACTCACTACAGTGAGGTCTTTGACAAGACGTCGTGGAAAGATTGGAGGATCTCGATAATCAGGCACATAACTTCATTGATTATGAATGTGAACTTGACGAGACTCTCGAGATGGCTGACTCATGAAGGTCAAGAGTCTTATTGCAGAATGGTCAACTCAGGTTGTAATACTTTCCTTTAGACAAGAGCATGACATATGAAAAGACTCAGGTAGCATGTTATTGACATAAGCTTGTGGCACATGAGGCACCAAAAACTCTCCATGTGTTTGGAAGAGAAACCAAATGGAGAAGGACACAACTCTATGTAACGAGAAAAACTTCCTAAGGCCATACTAAATCCAAAGTGCTTTGTAGAACAAACTGAAGGATGTGCTCTGTCCAAGGGTGACTAGATTGTTGCTAGTAAAAAAGAATGTTTTCCCGTCCCCTCTTTTTGGAATATTTGTTTTTTTTTGTTCATATATTTAATGAGTTTGAAAAAGAATAAAAGGATGCTATGATACAAAGGAGGAACACGTGTCACAGAAAAGCAAGCTAGTTCCAAGTGCATGGAACAAACTAATTCTCAACGCAAGGAGACATGTGCAGGATATGGACACTTAGGAAAATTCCTCCATGGGTCAGGGTGTCAGATCACAAAAGGAAAAAATGTTGCAAGGCTTGCACCTAAGGAATACTCTAAAAGTTTAGCAACAAAAAAATGGAGCCGACATTAGGCCAAAGATGCAAGAGTGAAACATGCAGTGCAATTTGCAGATTGACCCAATGACCCTCCTTCAATGTAATGTTTTACAAGCCTAGAGAATGTAAGCTCGACGGTTTTTCACATTTAGAGAGTCTAAAAAAACAGTAAAACAAGACTCCAAAGTTGTATTTTTTGTAAATTTAGTCTCCAGGGCCCGAAAAAGAATAAAATCATACCAAGGAGAACCCTTCTGATCACTAGGGCCAAAGTATTCATTTTTTGTACATAGTCTAGTCAATCCGGAAAAGGGTTAAACTTATACTGAAAGGGCGTCCCTTCAAAACCATTTTAATGAGTGTGACAGAGACAAGATCACTCGACTATCTTTTCAATTTTAATGAGTTTGAAAAGAGCTTAACTATGGACTCCCTCATCCTTTTTTGTAAATTTAGTCCCCTTAACCTGAAAAAGTATA
The DNA here is from genome assembly GCA_009831015.1 of Picea engelmannii. Lineage (NCBI taxonomy): Eukaryota > Viridiplantae > Streptophyta > Pinopsida > Pinales > Pinaceae > Picea > Picea engelmannii. The sequence goes on along the minus strand of ML821069.1, from coordinate 27,749 downwards.
AAACATAACTTAGGAGAACTCTTCTGGCGAGATATATCTCCTAAGGCATACCTTTTTCCTCAGTAATCTATTGGCTGGAAAAAGGGTTAAACTTATGAACATAATTACCAACTCAACGAGAACTCTAAAGAGTTCTCGCTTTTTGGGGGGTCCAATTTTTTACCCCGTTTTTAAAAATGGTGCTACCGGTAGAACCCACCCTTTGTTTCTAGGTGGTTTTTGATATTTTAAATTTTTCGATCCACAATGTTTCCACATTATTTTTTTAAATGCTTATTTTTCATCTATTTTCAATTTTTTCTAAAAATATTTTTTATTCAACAATGTTTTTATTCATTTTTTCATGCTTCTTTCAATCTTAAAAATATTTTTTACCATTTACTTTTTTTAAGTTAATATTTTTCATATTATTTTGTCTCCTTAATTAATTTATTGTTCCATACTTTTTAAATATAGTGAAAAAACATCATTTTTAACACATTGTTTACCTTTACTTCAATAAATCGAAAAAAAATGTAGTTAAACAAGGCTACTAGGTAGCATATGCCTGCCGAATATAATAATGAAAGTATTGTTTAAGGAGACAAGGAGTAGGCATGAAATGACTAGATGGAATAAATATTTATTACAATGACATTAGGGGAAGTGAAGGCAACAATAAGACTTCAAAGTTTTTGGCCAATAAGATATTAGATAAATGAGATTTAAAATTTAAAATTAATTATTATTTTTTAAAACTTTAGATAAAGGGGTGTATATTTTATGGTCAACCATAAATTAATAGAAAGTCAAACCTAACTCAACACTACATACCATGCCTATTAGCAGGTATAATAACACTGCTTTTGAATATTTTGCAACAAAATACACATTTTATAGCCATATATAATAAAAAACCTATACATTTTGGTACATATTCCTTAAAATAACATGTCAAATGAAGCATTTTTATGGACATAATTGAACAAAAAAGGTCTAAATTTTATAAAAAAAATATCACTTTCTTTCATATTTTTATACATTTGAAGTTAAAAAATGACAACATATAATAAATTTTTTCAATGTATAGTGATTCACATACAAAAAAAAATGAAAAAAAAAACAATAAAAAGATTCATCACAAAACAACAATAGATACATCTTTATTCTTATTTTAAAATATGAAAGCCAAATCATTATAGTTATAACTCATAAAAAATTTGCAAAATTGAGCATCATATTCAAAGGCATCTTTAAACTAATCAACAATATCATATATCCCAAATTCATCATTCTCAACAGACACATTATCATCTTCTTCGACGTCATTTTGTGCTTCCATTGTGTCATTTTGTTCTTCCATTGGTTCTTTGATATCTGCAAGTTCTACAAAGTGATCATTTCCAATCATTCCTCCTAATGCTAATTGAGGTTCCTTTGACAATTTTGCCACCTTTGATTCACTAAAATCTCCTTTCCTCAAACCAACTTCTTGCATTTCATCTGGAAGAGCTGAAATAACATTAATTCTTTGTTGAATAAAACTCCACTGCATTGGGTCACTTTCAATGGCTATGAAATTCATTCCTTTCTGTAGGCAACATGCTAATGTTGTACCTAATCACCAAATACAAAAAAATTAATGAAATTAGATATTGTAAAAAGACATAAATTAAAAATAATATAAGATTGAAGTATGATTTCATAAATATTAGATCATAATTCTTACCTGAACTGGAGAACAAATCCAAAACCCAATCTCCTTCATTTGAAAATTTATCTATAAGATAATTAATTAATGCTTGTGGTTTTTGATAAATGTTAACCATCTCTCCTTTCAAATATTTTTCCTCATATGTTAGCTTTCTAACTACAACATTGTATACCAATATACTACTAGGAGTCTCTCCATCATTTGCATTGGCAAGAATAGAATTATAAGAATCGTCTTTTGTCCAGGTTGCAAGATGTATACTCTCAAAATCACGTTTAAATGATTCTTTCTTGGAGATTTGAATATTAGGCTTGTGCCTGTAACATAAATAAGTGCAAATTCAATTAATTTGTGAATTAATAAAATTGTTTTATAATCTTAATTGTTAAACATACACTTTCAATATCTTACCAAATAAATTGCACCCTTGTCTTTTCTTTCCCTTTGAAGCTTGATAGTACTAATCGTTGTTGTGTGTATGAATGAAATACTAGAAATACAAAAAATGGTGATGTTGTAACTTTTGTAAATCCCATAACCACTTTATTGAAATCTTGGTAAATATAAGGCTCATTATCATATCCAATGTTTTGGATATTATAACCATGAGGGATATCCACAATAACTAGGGAGTATTCTTTTTTAGGAACAATATTTGCAAGTTTTTCACAATCACCTAATATCATTTTATATTGAACAATGGTGAACCCATTGAAAATGTAGTGATCAAGGGTGTCATGAAGTTGAACATTTTGAACATGTCTCCTTCTTTCTCTTTCAAACATGGCTTTTTGAATAAAACTTTTGAAAGTTTCAAGTACTCCATCTACATTCTTCTTTGACATATTTAATCAAACAAACAAACATATAGTTATATATTTATAACTATTAAAATATAAATAAATTAACTTACAAACGAATAATATGAATGTAATAAATCAACATACCTTTTTTAATGCAACAAAAAATTGTTTTAATATTGTTGAAGAGATTGAATCTGGAGAGTTGAGTTTAACATCATCCCAACTTTCTTCATTCAACATCTTGACCATTTTCTCTTGTATTTTCATATACACCTTGTGACTAAATAAAACAAAAATAATATTATTTACTGATATGTTAAACTGAAAAAATTAATTGTCTTATCCTAACATAAATAAAAATAACTCAACATACTTACTTTTTAAATTCATCACACATTTCTTCCATTGACAATTCTCCCAATCTAACACGTGATAATATAGTTATGATAGGTTTATCATCCTTGACTCCTTGTATTGATCTCCAAGGTGTTATAGTCATATCATCGGGAAGATTTTTTATGTCAGGACCTGTCTTACTTGTGCCACATATCAATGGTTTAGCCTTCTTAACTCTCTGATTTTTTATACTAATATTTGTTAGAATTTAATGGATGTGCTCGTTTTACCATCGAAAATATCACTATTGTCACCCAACCATAGGCCGAAGCCACCCTCCGAGCACCTTAACCTTGACAGAGAATCATTCCGGAAGCAAACCCTTGTCTAGATAGCCAAACAAGGGTAGCGCACCTTTCTCCAAGGATAGTGCACCAAACAAGAGCTGATCATATAGTCCAAACCATAACCAAGAGATGGTCCAAGCCAAAACCAAAATCTTCTAGCTGCAACAGCTGCAACGACATCTCTCCTCCAAACTTGAGCACAAACAGGGCAACTGCAATGCGCACAAGTGCTCCTCTATAATTCTGAGAATGCCTGCCAGAATGAATACTAGCCTCCTATATTTATACTAATTCTAGCTAACTGCCTGGGCCGACTTCTCATTCTAGGTTCCTATTTACTTAGTATCTAATATTTCTTCTAGCCGACTTCTTCTCTTGGAGGCTAATAACCTAATACAAATTATCCTCTTGAGTCAACTTGTCTTCTAGGGTTATTAGCCAACTCATTAGGGTTTCTTCTTGCTTATCGGAATATTCTATTCTCATTAGGTTTACACGTGGAGGTAAATACCTCTCGTAGCTACCATAATATCAAAACTCCCTCCTATCTAGGGAGGTATTATAGGTAATGGTCTTGAGCACAAACATACCATTCACCTGGTAGCATCAACATAGTTGTATAGACTTTCTCATGACTAGATCATGAGTACCATCATCACCATCAGTGTCATCAGTTGCATCATCTCTCAAAACCATACTCCATCTGAGTAATTAGACACGATGTTGGATAAGTCACTCAGACCATAAAGTGACACAAGAGCCATTCTTCTAATCTGGGCATATGTCCTAGAAGAATAAATGTCCTGAACCATTTTCCGTCTGGGAAATCTATGTTCATTGATCATCCATATAGATGATAATCGTTTTCAACACTGCTGATAGTATTCAAGGAAATCAAAACAATATCATTCAATAGAACACAATTGTGTCCATCCATAGTAGTACACAACTACAATCTAGTGGTACACTACTACACCAAGTAGCACACAGGTACTTGATCAGTGACGTATAGTCACAAACAGTGGAACACATCCACCATAGTAGTATACATCTATTGTCTAGAGACATACAGTCTTCATAACAATCATCTGATATCAACCTGCACAGAAACAATGTTATGATATAAACAGAATCATCTAGGCCATTCTTCCACTCACATTTGTGAGATCTGGAAGAGCATCTTCCCTTAGAAGGTCAAACATCAATGATGAGCAATATGGACTATTCTTCTCAAGTAAGGAAGAATAACTGTACTGATTTCTGAGCCTAGACCATTCCCCACCTTGGGCCATTCCTTCGGCACTAAACAAAGTGCAACCTGGAGAGAATGAATCTTCCCTAAGGAATTTTTGTCCCTGACTGTTGAACCTGGACCATTCCCCACCTTGGGCCATTCCTCTGGCACTAAACAAAGTGCAACCTGGAGATAATGAATTCTCCCTAAGGAATGACTGTCTAGACCATTTCTTAAGGAAATGATTGTCCTGCACCAACCTCCAAAATGGACCATTCCCCATGTTAACGACAATGGGAAATCACTGTCCAGCGAGGCGGGCTAGTCTTCTTGAGTAACCCTCAAGAAGAGAGACTACCCTAGAACATTCCCCATGTTAACCACAATGGGAAATTGTTGTCTATGGTACATCAGCAATCCATCGAACCATTTTAATTACGAAAATGATCGTTTGATTTGGACCATTTTCCAAACTGGAAAATGCTTTTCCGTCAAAAATCTCAAACTACTTTTCGAACTGGAAAGGAACTTCTCATCCTGGACCATTTTTCGAACTGAAAAATGACTGTCCATAAATCAATAACACATCAGTGCTCCCTCCCAACCTAGGAGTCATCTCTTCCTTTTTCAATAAGGAAGTCATCTCGATGAGCTCCAGCTTGAGTATGCAAAATCTTTCATCTTGGACAGAAGCTTTACCAAAATGTCTGCTTCTCTGCTCATCTGTGGAGATATATATAGGAGAACCACTTTTTCCTTTCTGGACTTCATCACGGAGAATGTAATGCTTGATCTCAAATGTACTTCAGTTTTCTGGAACACTGGTTTTTCTCTAAAGGCTTCATATAGCTCCGATCAATAAAGTATATCATTGTTGGATTCCTCTTTGGTTCCTGCTAGCTCACAACATCGTGGCAAGGATCAAACTAGAACATATCCAAGTGTTACTTCTTTGGCCATCATGGGAGTTTGTCATGGATTAACAATCCATCATCCTGAGCTTCTGAGTAACCATTATGATACAATATCTTTGTTATAGAAAGTATTCACCACACTTCTATTGTGCATTGGAGATTCTCCACCAAATTGTTTTCTTCCATATGTATACAAGGGTCTCTTTCTGGTATACGTCAAAGATTTGAGGTTTCTCTTCATACGCTCTTTGCTCAATTTCTCTGGAGAACAGTCTTTGCCTTTATCTAATGTAAAACTCCAACCCATGGATATTTTGGATGATATAATGACTTATGTAGAGGTATGTTTGGTTTACTAGAATGAGTAATCATCATAGTCTTCTCACTCCATCTAGGAGAACCTCTAGTTCTAGATCTAGCAATTCTTTCATTCATAAGTCTTCCATACATTGTTCTTCATCACAACTTTCAGTTCCTCTGCTTGATTGATTTTAGTGAGTTCATATCAAGCTATTGATGTTGTGATTCTTGATACAATGACTGATTGTTCTGGCTTTTCTTTCTTTCTTGGAATCTTCATGTTCTTCCTCATGTTTCTCTTTAGCTCTTGGGTCCATGGAGTTTCTTATAGATTCTTTGCCCTAGAGATTCCACTTATTTATTTCATCATAGGATCACGGATGTGGATGGACAACCAGGGATACTTTAAGGCTTCTTTTCGAAGAAGACTTCTTATAAGGTTGAATTGAACACGTACTTCTTTTCATGGATACTACCATGGATATATACTACATCATATTCAATGGATCATAGGATTATCTCCCTCCTAATCATTGCTTCATGTATGAGTGCATGTTTTTTTTCTTTTTTCTTTTGGAAGTATATAATCGGCTCCCTCTATCTAACAGAGTCCACGCTTCCGTCTGCATCCTTATTGCCTTCTTCAAAGTGTCATAAGTCTTTCTCTAATTTGCTCTTGATTGCTGACTTCTTTCTGTCTTTGCTTCTTCTAAGTTTCTTCAAGATTAATTCTGATTTCGGCTTATCTTGTAATAGCTTCCACATGATTTGCTTGATGTATTTCATCCTTTCATGTGTATTATCTGACTTGTATAATTATAGCAATCTTTATCCTGTTGTTCTTCCATAAGTATAGTTCTTCTTGGAACATATTATCTTCTAAGAGATAGATATACAAGATGTGTACAGAGACTAAGCAAACAAGATATGTACAAGAACTAAGAAGAGTATTGTTACCGTTTCTTTAGAGGAAGAAGTCTGTTTGATCCTGCATAGTCTTCTTTGAAGGTTCCTTTTCTTCGGCAACTGATGCTTCATGTGTCTCCTTCCTTTTCTTTAGCTTGGGACAATGATTCTTGTAGTGACAATATTTTCGATAGTTGAAGCATTGTATTTCTGACATATCTTTCTCTTGATTTGGCTTCTTCCTTGAGCCGAACTTCCTCTTGTTCCTGAAATTCTTGAATCTTGTTGTGAAGGCTTGATCATCGTATTTCTTTTGGGGTTTTTATTTTTCACTAATCCTTGATTATTCTTGCGCACAACAAGTCAAAAGTTCTTCAAATGTAGGATACTCCTTCCTTGTGTTCATGCTTGCCGCAAATGCATCCCATGTCTTGGGAAGACCATTGAGTACTATTTTTACCAATTCCATCTCTAAAATGATCTCTTCAATAGCTTGTAGTTGATCTCTTAACTGAGAGATCCTCACAAGGTATGATGTTATGCTGTCATCATCATTCATCTTCATGTCATGGAGCTCATTCTTCAGACTCATTACTTGTCCAATGTTTCTGACTGAGAAGAGGTTTGTTAGGGCATCATACATCTTCTTTGATGAGTCAATATGGGAGATGTAGGGTATCAAGTGGTATTTTATAGAGTCCACTATGATACTCATGGCATTGATGTCACTGTCTTTGAACTTTTCCATAACCGCAACATTTTGTGGTTCTTTTTCTTTTCCTTCTTCAAACTTTGGTTTCACGATCTTTCCTTTCACGATATCCAACACTTTATTCTTGGCAAGGATGAGGTCAATCCTTGTCTTCCATGCTCTGAAGTTAGAAGCTCCATCTAACTTGTTTTCTAACTTCATGGAGTATTTCATGGCTTCTTTGACTTGGCCAACCCTAGATTTGACCAAAAACTCAAACTTGACGTCTTGGCTTGCTGAGAGTACCAGGAGATGCGTTAGGCTAGGGAACATTGGTCTATATGGAAATTAGGTCAATCCCTTCACTTAAGGTGTCTCAACGAGAGGATTAGGGTTTCTGCAACTACACCTACTAGTAACCCTAGCGGTAGTGCTTTGGTGACTACTCATGCTAGAAACCCTAGCGACAATTCTTCAACAAGCTTAATATCCTTATGGCTATGCTTCCTTCTAGTCGTTAGACTGAATGAAGGAGGTGTGGGCCCATAACCTGTTAGAATTTAATGGATGTGCTTGTTTTACCATTGATAATATCACTATTGTCACCAAACCATAGGCCGAAGCCACCCTCTAAGCACCTTAACCTTGACAGAGAATCATTCCAGAAGCAAACCCTAGGATAGATAGCCAAACAAGGGTATCACACCTTTCTCCAAGGATAGACACCAAACAAGACCTGATTAGATAGTCCAAACCATAACCAAGAGATAGTCCAAGCCAAAACCAAAATCTTCTAGCTACAATGATAACTATCCTCCAAACTTGTGCACAAACTGGGCAACTACAGTGCGCACAAGTGTTGCTCTGCAATTCTGAGAATGCCTGCTAGAATGAAGAGTGGCCTCTTATATTTATACTAATTCTGGCTAACTGTCTGGGCCGACTTCTCATTCTGGGTGCCTATTTACTTAGTATATAATATTTCTTCTGGCCGACTTCTTCTCTTGGAGGCTAATAACCTAATACAAATTATCCTCTTGAGTCGACTTGTCTTCTATGGTTATTATCCAACTCATTAGGGTTTCTTCTTGCTTCCCAGAATATTCTATTCTTGTTAGGTATACACGTGGAGGTAAATACCTCCTGCAACTACCATAATATCAACAATATTTTCCCATGGGGTGAAGATCTCATCTATCAAATCCCATACCTGTCCAGTTCTAAATCTCAATTGAAAATAGTTATCCACAACTCTAAATATATCACTTCCTTTGAGATTCTTTTCTTTTGTATTTTCATCATCAAGTGGGAATCCTATTTCCATACAACATTGCTTCTGAAACTTAACATCAACATTTGATCTCTCATCGCGACATATTTCATAAGATTCATTATGGATAAATATCACCCTTTGAATGAAGGTCATAAACATTATGTACTCATTGTATGTGTTATGATCCCATGCCAGTAACTTTTCTTATGAATCTATTAAGCCAACATAAATTATGCATTTGACTGTCTCAAAAAGAGGATTATTGGGACATTCTTGCATCAATTCTCTTCTAGCCTCTGCAGAATGATTTCCTCCAATCACATAATATTTGTAGTCAAAACATTTTGATCTATCAAATTCTTCCCTCGTAGTAATTTCCATTGGGTCAACAAGAAATAGGTAGTCAACCACATGTGCATATGGATTGTACCTAATTAATGCTTTCAAATAGTGAATATGCAAGTGATGCAGTTTTCTAATTTGATATTTTTCTTGCCCTTCTGTGGGTTTATAAAGTTGTTTCACATTCAACTGAAATGTGTGGCCATCATCAACTAAGATTGTCGTCCTCATTCTATTTCAAATGACATTTTGTGTTGTTTTCATAATACCATCCTCTAGATCAACACCTGGTGTTATTATTTCTCTGCTACCTTTAGGACTTTCATTATAATACTATGAGCTAACGATGGCTTCTTGAACATTATCAACATATGTTTTCTTCCTCTTATGATTTATATGTGTTTCATCTAAATCAATGATTTCTTCATAATCAATAGGAATAGACTCATCATCAACCATCATTCTTTTGTGTTTATCTTGTTTGTTCTTTTTGCGAGAAGGAGTGATAACTTCATTGGGACCAATCTCAACAAAATATTCATTTGGGGTTTCCTTATTTTTCAAATGTAACCCTTTTAGGATTTCTAGAATGAGGATTTTTCTTTCTTCTTTCATGTTCTTCTCTATCTACTCTTGCAGGTTCAACCTCCATTACTTTTTGTTTTATTTTCCTCTCTTATTGTGTCTTTTCAATATGAAAAGCATTGATGACATCCATGAATCATTATATGTAGAGTAAATCCCCACTAACATATGTTATAATAATAATGTCATAGGGAGGGTGTGCATTTGTATCATTCTATGTTCTTAGAGAGAAGGGATGGATTCGTTAGATAAATAAGATCTTATTTCTGAGACATCAACAAATTGTCTGCATACCTCTTCTGTTGATACTAGGAAATGTCATAGGAATGTTTGTAATGCAAATGAGGCATCACATTTTTCAGCTAGTCATAAATTTGATCATAGTGCAAGAAATTTTAGTCAATATGTTCCGCATGAAAGTCCTAAATCAGAGGACTTTGAAGGCACCGCTGATGAAGAGGAGGAATATGATGGTGATAAATTTGGTCAACGGTTTAATAGTAATGAAAATAATTAAAATGTAGGTAAAAGTGGAGACTATGATCAACGTTTAAATGATTGGGATGAAAATTTTCCTCCAAGTGAGGAGTTTCAAGGTACCAATGAAGATTTCCAAGGCACCAATGAAAATGATGGAGAAATTCCCTCAAGTGGAAATTTTAAAAGCAGTGAGGATGCTTATGACAATGGTGGACACTATTTCCCGAGTGGGGAATTTAAAGACAACGATGTTGGTGATTATCAATTTCCTCCAAGTGAGGATTTTGAAGGTACTGATGAAGAGTTTCCTCCAAGTGAGGATTTTCAAGGCACGAATGAGGATGAAGAAGAATTTCCCCCAAGTGGGGATTTTAAAAGTAATGATGATGATTATGGATATGTTGGACATTCTTTCTCAAATGAGGAATTTAAAAGAAGCAATGTTGGTGCTCATGATTTCCCTCCAAGTGAGGATTTTCAAGGTACCGATGAGGATAATGAAGATTTTCCTCAAAGTGAGGATTTTCAAGCCAGTAATGAGGATGATGATTAATATCTCTCAAGTGGTGATTTTCAAAGTAGTGAAGATGATTATGTCATTGGTGGTCACTCTTTCCCGAGTAATAAATTAAAAAACAACAATGTTGATGTTGATTTTCCTCCAAGTGAGGATTTTCAAGATAATGATGAAGGTTTTCAAGGCAGTAAGAAAGATGGTGAGAATTTTCACTCAAGTGAGGATTTTGAAAGCAATGAAGATGATTATGTCAATGGTGAACACAATGTTGATGATAATTTTCCTCCAAATGATTATGTTGATGATGATGTTCTCAATTATTCAATTGCAACAAATGAGGGTGATAGACATTCTAGTTCAGTGTCCTGACAATGTTTTGTTTGATACTCCTTGTGGTGATAAGGAAAATCCTTCTAGTGAGGATGATGAAATAGTGGAGACATTACAAAGAAACATTGTGTCTAGACCATGATTAGACCTTTTTATATCAATCCAAATTATTCTAGTTATACAAGGTCTAGGAAAGAATTTCTCACTAAATCAATTTCCATAAGTGAATTGATTTCAAGTGAATGTTGTCAAAAGAATTGTTTGAAAAACATGAACTACATGTATGCCTTGAATAAAAGGAAGATATATTTGTCAATGAATAAGAGCATGCACAATTCATATTTGATGGGGTGCATGATATCCACCAATACATGATATGATTATCGCATTGGGGATATTTTACTTTGCAGAAAGACTTTAAAAAAAAATCACTCAATTGGTAATCTTCATCTATCAAGAATCCAGACAAGGTTGGAAAAAGATCCATCATTTTATTCAAAGGTACATCATGGACGAGAGAGTGGGTCATTCACAAACACTACATTGTCATGGATGCCTGATTTCTTTTCCAAACATGAAGAGTGCATGTCAAATAGAGACACAATACATATTTCAAGTAATTTTTCAAGGAGGCAAATCTACAACTTGTACAAAGGATACGCTGAAGGTGTTGAAGGAAATGGTAATTTTATTACATATGCATATTTTACAAGAACATGGAAGAAACAATTCAACAATGTTTGTATTCCTAAAAATTCAAAGATGAGGATTTGTAGTATATGTACTACTCTTAAATCAAGAAGAGATAAATATGAAGGGGAAAAAAGAGGTATCTATTTACTATTTTTTTTTTTAATTGAATAGTTATCAACTATGAAAACATACGATCAATATTTTCATTTTATCCCATGTGAAGATTCCATAGTCAAAGCACTTCAAGAACATCAGAATCAACAATCAAGTGAAATACAAAAGTTGTACAAACATCGAAAGAAGTGTTATGATGCTTCAAACAAATATTTAGGTATAATAATTGATGGCATGGACCAGAAGAAAACACTTCTACCACATTTTGTCCGTACACCCAAAAGTTTACAGGAAGAGAATTTCATTCAGTTTCACTTGGTTGGCTGTATGGTTTTCAATGGAAAAATGTGTCCAAGGGTTTACTTCACAGCTCCAAATATTCGTAATGATGCAAATCTGACCATCACCATAATTCATCATGTGTTCACTCACTGGTCTGGAAATCTTCCTTAAGTTCTCTATCTGCAGTAGAACAACATTAGTCGTGAAAAAAAAATCAATTTTTGTTTGGATATCTAAGCATGCTTGTTGAAATGAAAATCTTTCAAAAGGTGAAAGTTGATTTCTTTCTTGTTGGACACACTCATGATCATATTGATCAAATGTTCAATCATTTTTCAGTGACATTGAAGAGGAAAAATGTTGGAAGTCTACCATCATTGATTGAATGTATCAAGAAAGCATACATTCAAGACTCTGTTTTTCATATATTAGAAGAAACTGTTGACATGCAAAGATTTATTCAAGGATCGCATCATGAAGAAAAATGTATTGAACAGCTTAATGACATTAGCTTCCAACATCAATTTTGTTTCAAAAAAATTGATGGGAAAACACTTATATGGGGAAAGAAGTATTCAACTACTACAGAATGGGGGCCTTCATCAGGTTTATCATTTTTGAAGTTCATTCCAGATCGTCCAATTTTTGCATCAAAGTTATTATTTTTACAATCAGTTTCTGAAATCCATAATGCACGGAGGCATAATAGAGATATAGATTATTCTAAATGGCGGGAAGAAATAAAAAGTCCATTAAGGATACATATGAGTACTTTGATGTTGTTGATTCTGTTTGGTGGGAGTCTTTTTTCAATAGTCAAAGTGACATAATTTCAAGCTCAACAAATAAAGATACAATGTTGAGGACTCCATTTCATTGGCCACAAAATATGTCAAACGAATCTGAAGAAACAAACATTGTTGAAGTTCAACAAGAATCTCAAGGTGCTATTGAGTTTACACAAGCAAAGGAAAGATAAATGTATATTGGTTCGCGAAGGTCATGTGCACAACGTGAAGCCATGGAATACCTTTACATGGGTCCAGTACAAGATATTAAGGAGGGTAGCATGATTGCAGTGTTAGCGACTGGAGATCCACACAGTTATTCATTCTAGATAGGAAAGGTTATAAAGATTGAGAAAGAAAATGATGATGTTATTGCAATTGAAGTACATTGGTATGCAACAAGTACACACCCATTCAATGGTGTGTACAAGTCAGAGATGGTGGTTGAGAAACATGTCAATAGAAAGAGAAAAAGAAAGGGTCAAAATACAACTCGTCGTCGCACTGACCTCTTAAAATTAGATGGTGTTGGCATACTTGTTTATGACTTCAACTTGACAAATAGAGGAACTCTTTGCTCCAAGACAACAAAGATTATCAAGAGATTGTTGCCAAAGAAATAAATGCAAGATGGGAGTCTGTTTAAGCTAGTTGTAGATTTAAAAGACATTTGACATCTGAAATGTTGGACATGCATGTAGACTCAGATGGTGCATTCATCGACAATAGAGAAGAGTATGGATCATCTACATCTTCATCCAAACATTCATATAAAGACAATGTAGACTCTGATGGTGTTTCAAAAACTATGAGTCAATCTAAATAAGTGTATGAAACATTTTATGCATTTTTTATCCATATGATGTTGGTATGGTAAGTAGAAATGAACATTGAACTTTCATATGATCTTACATGAAGTTATGAATCTTTTGTTATGTTTTATGAATGATCTATTTTTTATTATGGATAATATAATAAAATTTCTTAGCTCATATGTTTTGAATATGGACAATTTAACAATATTTTTAAGTAATTATTTATGTTTCATTCAATGTAACTTGTATTTACTTTTTTATTATTATAAGTAAAAAAATTATTAAAAAATGACGTTGAATTTTTAAAGTATATTGTGATATTTTCTTGGCATTACCTATTACCTTGTGCTTTGCGTGATAATAAGACTTAAAAAGTAAACATTTAAGGGTTGATTTTATTATTTTGTTTACAGTAATGATGAGTTCTTTTACCACATTATAAAAATGTGTCATTTTCATACCCCAATTTTAGAATGGGTGCTACTTGTAGCAGTACTTTTCAATTTGATGGTTGATTTTGAGGTTTTGGTTTTAATGGTACCAAGTGATAAAAATACGATTTCAAATGATCTCAAAATTTAACGTTTTGAAAAGAAAAAAAATTCAAAAACATATTTTTTTAGGTGTTGATTTTAAGGTTTTTCTGAGCTACTGTCCGATTTTTGAAGGCCATGTTTGAAAAATGTTGTAATTTTGACCCCATTTAAAAAAAATGGTGCTACCGGTAGCACCATTTTTTGATTTGGGGGTTGATTTTGATGTTTTTTGTGCAAAAATATGGGTTTTTTGGGTCAGAGTTTTCGTTTTGAGGTCACAGCTCTCATTAAGTCGGTAACTATGTTTATGTCAAATAGATGTTCCTTATGGACCAATTAACGAGTGTGAAAGAAACAAGGTCATTTAGCGATCTTTTCTTGTTTAGGGAGTCTGAAAAGGGATTAAAGAAGACTCCAAGGTTTTTTTTTTTTTTCGTAAATAATCTCCAAGACCCGAAAAAGTGATAAACCAAAACCAGGGAGAATGGCCCTTTTTTCGCAAATTTAGTCCCTCGGGCCCGAAAAGGGGTTAAACTTACACTTGAGAACACTCTCCTAGCGAATTGTAGCTCATAGGGTGTACATTTTTCGTACAATTATCCATCTAGACCAAAAAAAGGGTAAAATATCATTGGACAGATGTGCCTTTGAATTTCACTTTGACGAGCGTGAAGGGCAACAAGATCGCTCAACAATCTTTTCAATTTTAGAGAATCTGAAAAGAGCTTAAAAACAACTCCAAGGGGGCTCATTTTCTTATGTAATCTAAATGAGGCCAAAAATGATAAATAATTTCTCATTAGATGTCACTTTCATATTTTAAGTGAGCATCAAAGAAAACAAACCATGCTCTTGGGGAGTCCCTTGGGTATAGGCCAAAAAAAAGATGAAGAAGAAGGATGAGGCTTCAACACAAAGTCATGGCGGGACTAAACATGACTCACATGCTTATGAAGTACTTCAACATGGGCATCAAATGGAAAACAAGGCTCTAACTAGTATGCCCATGGAAGGAAGGCTCTATCACATAAAGTACGACACACTAATCAATAAGGAAGGTTAGTGTGGCAATTCAGTGGGGTCGATCATCAAGCCAAAAGAACTAGGAAACGGATAATTCAACAATGAAAGTAGGGAAACTTAAGATCACCTAACCTATATGTCAATTTCGAGGTCAATACATGTTGTTGGAGCAGGCATTTTTGGGAGAACAACGCAACAAACAAGACAGATTGGACCAAAAAGGAGAGTGCAACATATTTTAAGGAAAAACAACGTGCGTCACAGGATTTGCGGAAATCCGTCATAGATGTTGATCAACCTAGCCATGTTAGGGTTAGGGTTTTGGAATGTATTGTAAGGGTTTTTAACCCATTTTTGTAGTATAAATGGAAGAGGTTTAAGGTAGACTGAGGCATCTAATCTTTGTCATATCTCTTGGAGGGAACTATTTTGAAGAACCTATTTTGGAGTCCTTGTTGAGTTGAAGTTTTTTTTGAGAGTTGTAGAACTCAGATGGAGTCAAATTAGAGATGTAGTTGAGGGTCAAGTCGCAAGATGTGGAGCTTGGTGTGATCCTGGTCCACCACACTACTCTCTATTATCCTATGATGTAATACGCACAACACCTTTTTGATGAATAAGAAAGAAGCATAAGATCTGTGTGGACATATCCCCAAGGAGGGTGAACCATGGTAAAACTCTATATGCAATTTGTCTGAATGCCTTACTATTTCTGCAGTTATGATTGAATGGTTAGATAGATGAATGGATGGTTTTATTTACAGCGCGCACTAGAATAGATATACAGAATGAATGAATGGATCTGATGAATACTATAACAGAATGCATGTTTAAGTAGAAATAGAAGTAAGAAGAACAACCACAATCCATTAGATGACTGCAGACACCTGCATCCTGCAGTCACCCATAAACCATTTCGGGTGAGATTGCGTTGTGCACTATATCTGTGGTGTAACCTTTTGGTTTACCAAAAGGGCCGATGGTGAAAAGGGTTTTGTTGGAGAACTAAGGTAGAACCTATTAGAATATGAAAGATGTGTGCTCGTTTTACCATTGACAATACCCTTGTCATCGAACCATAGGCTGAAGCCGCCCTCCGAGCACCTTAACCTTGACAGAGAATCACTTCGAAAGAAAACCCTAGGCTAGATAGCCAAACAAAGGGTAGCGCACCTTTCCCCAAGGATAGCGCATCACAAAGAGCTTATCAGATAGTCCAAACCCTAGCCAAGAGATGGTCCAAGCCAAAACGTCACTGCTAGCTACAACAGTTGCACTGACAACTCTCCTCAAACCTGCGCACAAGACTGGGTACTGCAGTGCGCACCAGTTGTTGCTCTGCAATTTTGAGACTGTGACAAATGAGCACTGACACCCTGTATTTATAGTAATCTGGAAGACTTACTAGGGCCGACTTCTCCTTCTGGGTATTGTCTGTTCAGTATATTATTATTTCTTCTGGCCGACTTCTTCTCTTGGAGGCTAATAACCTAATATAAATTATCTTCTTGAGCCGATAAGTCTTCTAAGGTTATTAGCCAACTCATTAGGGTTTCTTCTTTCTTCCCGGAGTATTATATTCTCGTCGGGTTCACACATGGAGGTAAATACCTCCCGCAGAGACCATAATATCAACACTCCCTCCTAGCTAGGGAGGTATTGCAGGTAATGGTCTTGAGCACAAAAACATATCATTCACCCGGTAGCATCAACATAGTTGTATAGACTAGATCATGAGCACCATCATCATCATCGGTGTCATCAGTTGTATCATCTCTCGAAACTATACTCTATCTGAGTAATCAGACATGATGCTCACTCCACAGAGTGATACAAGAGCCATTCTTCTAATCTAAAAGAGTAAATGCTCTGAACCATTTTCCATCTAGAAAATCTCTGTTCATCATTCATCTGGCTGATGATTATCTCCAATAAATTGTTGATAGTCTTCAAGGTAATCAGAACAAAAATAGAACACAACTGTGTCTATCCATAGTAGTACATAACTACAATCCAGTGGTACACTACCACACCAAGTAACACACAAGTATTTGATCAACAACATATAGTCACGGACAATGGAACATATCCACCACAGTAGTATACATCTACTGTCCTCATAACAATCATCTGATAACAACCTCCACAGAAAAAATGTTATGATATAAATTGAATCATCTGGGCCAATCTTTCACTCACATCTGTGAGATCTGAAAGAATATTTGCCCTCAGAGTAGAACAATGAGATATCTTGACTATTCTTCTCAAGCAAGGAAGAATAACTGTCCTTTCTTCTGAAACTGGACCATTCCCCACCCTGGGCCATTCTTCCTACACTAATCAAAGTGCACCCTGGAGAGAATGTATAAACCCTAAGGAATGTTTGTCATTGATTGTTGAGCCTGGACCATTCCCCACTCTGGGCCATTCCTCCTACACTAATCAAAGTGCACCCTGGAGAGAATGTATAAACCCTAAGGAATGATTGTCTGGACCATTTCCTCTGTTAACCATAAGAGGAAAAGATTGTCCTGTATCAACCTCCAAAACGGACCATTCCTCATGTTAACCACAATGAGAAATCGTTGTCCGATGAGGCGGGCCAATCTTCTTGAGTAACCCTCAAAAAGAGAGACTTCCCTAGACCACTCCCCATGTTAACCACAATGGGAAGTCATTGTCTATGATACATCAACAATCTGGACCATTTCCCATGTTAACCACAATGGGAAATCGTTGTCCGTCAGAAATCTCAATCCACTTTCTGAATAGGAAAGCATCTGTCCAAGATGGACTATTTTTCAATCTTGAAAATGAATGTCTTCAATAATATTTTCAGTTCTCCCTCCCAACCTGGGATTCATCTCTTCCTTTAATAAGGAAGTCGTTTCCACGAGCTTTAGTTTGAGTACGCAAACTCTTTCATCTTGGATAGAAGTTGTACCAAAATATCTGCTTATCTGCTCATCTGTGGAGATATGTATTGGAGAACCACTTTCTCCTTTCTGGACTTCATCACGGATAATGTAATGCTTGATTTCAAATGTACTTTAGTCTGGAACACTGTGAAGGCATTATGTAGCTCTGAACAATAGAGTATATCATAGTTAGAAAACTGGAACATATCCATGTGGCACTTCTTTTGTCATCATGAGATCTGATCTACTGAGTAATCATCTTGATGTTATAGGAAATCTTCACCACGCTTTTGTTGTGCACTGAAGGTTCTCCACCAAGTTATCTTCTTCTATCTGCATACTTGTCTCTTTCTGGTATGCCTCAAAGTCTTGAGATTGCTTCTTCATACGCTCTTTATTCAATTTCTTTGGAGAATATTCTTTGCATTCATCTGATGTAGAACTCCAACTTATGGATGTTGCGGATGATATAATGACTCATGTAGAGATAAGTCTGGTTTAATGGAACAAATAATCATCATAGTCTTCTCCCTCCATATGGGAGAACCTCTAGTTTTGGATCTCACGATGCTTTCATTCATAAGTCTTCCATACACTGTTCTTCATCACGACTTTCAGTTCCTCTGCTTGATTGCTTTTATCGAGTTTATATCAGGGTGGTAATCTTCTGATTTTTGATACAATGTCTGGTTATTCTGGTTTCTCTTTCTTTCTTGGAATTTGCATGTTCTTTCTCATGTTTTTCTTTAGCTCTTGGGTCCATGGAGTTTCTTATAGATTCCATGCCCTAGAGATTCCACTTCTTCCTTTCAACATAGGATCACGGATCTGGATGGACAACCAGGGATACTTTAAGGCTTCTCTTCGAAGAAGACTTCTTCTGAGATTGAACTAAACACATACTGTCTTTCATGGTTCCTATCATGGATATATATACTTCATCATCTTCAATGGATCATAGGATTAGCTCCCTCCCAATCCTTGCTTCATGTATGAGTGCATATAATCGGCTCCCTCCGTCTAACAGAGTCCACGCTTCCATCTGCATCCTTATTGTCTTCTGCAATATATAATTGGCTCTCTTGTCTAACAGAGTCCACGCTTTCATCTTGTTGTCTTCTACAAAACGTCATAAGTCTTTTTCCAATTTCCTCTTGATTGCTGACTTCTTTTTGTCTTTGCTTCTTCTAAGTCTCTTCATGATGGATTCAGCTTATCTTGCAATAGCTTCCACATGATTTGTATTTCATCCTTTCATGTGTATTATCTAATGGTATCCATTCTTATCTTGTTGTTCTTCCATAGGTATAGTTCTTCTTGGAACACATTATCTTCCAAGAGATAGATATACAAGATATGTACAGAGACGATGCAAACAAGATATGTACAAGAAATAAGAAGAGTTTTGTTACCTTTAGAAGAAGAAGTATCTTCCATCCTGCTTAGTCTTCTTTGTAGGTTCATTTTCTTCGGCAATTGATGCTTCGTGTTTCGCCTTCCTTTTCTTTAGCTCGGGACAATGATTCTTGTAGTGACCATACTTTCGACAGTTGAAGCATTGTACTTCTGAAATGTCTTTCTCTTGATTTGACTTCCTCCTTGAACCAAACTTCCTTTTGTTCCTGAAATTATTGAATCTTGCTGTGAAGGCTTGATTATCGTACTTCTTTTGGGGTTTCTCTTTTGCACTGATCCTTGATTCTTCTTGAGCACAACAAGTCCAAAGTTCTTCAAATGTGAGATACTCCTTCCTTGTGTTCATGCTTGTGGCAAATGCATCCCACGTCTTGGGAAGACCATTGAGTACTATGTTTACCAATTCTTTCTTTGAAGTGATCTTTTCAATAGCTTGTAGTTGATCTCTTAACTAGGAGATCCTCACAAGGTATGATGTTATGTTGTCATCATCATTCATCTTCATGTCATGGAGCTCATTCTTCAGACTCATAACTTGTCCAATGTTTCTGACCGAGAAGAGATTTGTTAGGGCATCATACATCTTCGATGAGTCAAAATGGGAGATGTAGGATATCAAGTGGTCTTTGATAGAATCCACTATGATACTCATGGTATTGATGTCACTGTCTTTGAACTTCTCCATAGCTACAACGTTTTGCGGTTCCTTCTCTTTCCCTTCTTCAAACTCTGGTTTCATGATATCCAACACTTTATTCTTGGCAAGGATGAGATCAATCCTTGTCTTCCATGCTCTGAAGTTAGAAGCTCCATCTAACTTGTTCTCTGACTTCATAGAGTAAGTCATGGTTGCTTTTACTTGGTCAAACCCTAGATTTGACCACAAACTCAAACTTGACGTCTTGGCTTGCTGAGAGTACTGGGAGATGCGCTAGGCTAGGGCGCACTGATCTATCTGGAGATTAGGTCAATCCCTTCACTTAAGGTGCCTCAACAAGAGGATTAGGGTTTCTGCAACTGCGCCTGCTAGTAACCCTAGCGACAATGTCTTGGAAGTTGCTTTTGCTAGTAACCCTAGCGACAGTGTCTTGGAAGTTGCTTCTGCGAGTAACCCTAGCGAAAGTTCCTCAGTGAGTTCAATATCCTAGCGGTTATGTTTCCTTCTAACGTTTAAACTGAATGAAGGAGGTGTGGGCCCATAACTTGTTAGAATATGAAAGATGTGTGCTCGTTTTACCATTGACAATACCCTTGTCACCCAACCATAGGCCAAAGCCACCCTCCAAGCACCTTAACCTTGACAGAGAATCACTCCGAAAACAAACCCCAGGCTAGATAGCCAAACAAAGGGTAGCGCACCTTTCCCCAAGGATAGTGCATCACAAAGAGCTGATCAGATAGTCCAAACCCTAGCCAAGAGATAGTCCAAGACAAAACATAACTGCTAGCTGCAGTAGCTGCACCGACAACTCTCCTCAAACCTGCGCACAACACTGGGTACTGCAGTGCGCACCAGTTGCTGCTCTGCAATTCTGATACTGTGACAAATGAGAACTAGCGCTCTGTATTTATAGTAATCTGACAGACTTACTAGGGTCGACTTCTCCTTCTGGGTATTGTCTGTTCATTATATTATTATTTCTTTTGGCCGACTTCTTCTCTTAAAGGATAATAACCTAATATAAATTATCTTCTTGAGCCGACAAGTCTTCTAGGGTTATTAGCCAACTCATTAGGGTTTCTTCTTTCTTCCCGGAGTATTCTATTCTCGTCAGGTTCACACGTGGAGGTAAATACCTCCCTCAGCTACCATAATATCAACAGAACCTGGGTCAGCCCATACGTCCAACATCTGTTAGAACGGATCGATACGATGAACA
Source organism: Picea engelmannii (assembly GCA_009831015.1). Lineage (NCBI taxonomy): Eukaryota > Viridiplantae > Streptophyta > Pinopsida > Pinales > Pinaceae > Picea > Picea engelmannii. Next base: position 6,533 of record ML821069.1, on the reverse strand, counting down.
AATGTCAAAGAAAAAAAAAATGTCTCCAAGATCCTGCATATAAGGCCAATAACACTCATCTAGAGGTTAATAAATACAATATAGATAGAAACTTCGAAAAATAAGAGGTGCTATCGAATACAAAACTTGAAAACAACAAACCTGGACTATACAATATGATACAAGGCATCACACAACCTTACAACTCATGCATAGTACTGGTTCAAGTAGAGCCCGCTGCTAGGCTCTGACCAAGAGTCTCTTCGGTAGTCAACCTGAAAAGTCTCCCAAAAGGGAAGAAAACACAAACCACAGTGTAAATCTTCCCACGGTATATAATCTATAGTCATGGCTTCAAGGATAGCCTCCTCTAAAGGCAATTTAATATCCAAGAAATCACATGAACGAGGAGGGTCAATAGTCCCGAAGGGAGAAGCAAACTGACCATATTCCATATAACAATGGAGGTTATGGCCAGGACCGACAAAGTCTATCAGCGAAGAATCACAAGCACAAGGGCTTGATGATCTACAAACAACAAGATCAGACTCGAAAGAAAACTCAAGATCACTCAGACCAAGAGGGGGAAGCAAGGGCTCCCATGTCCCCATTGGATAAACCAAAGGATCAATTGCTGAGAGCAAGTCTCGAGAAGGAAAACATGAGTGAACAAGTTCCTACTCAGGAGCAACTGAACATCAAGGATAAGACGCCACATAATTTACCTGTGGCGGGGTAGAGTCTACACGAATACTAGGAACATATAAAGGGGCAGCTTGAACTAACGTCGAATTAGGATGGTGATTATCAGATGCCCACTGGTCGATAGTGACAATGCTTACATTGTGAGGGAAATGCATCACTTGAAAGAGAGTAGACACCACAATGTTCATCGCATATACATAATCACGCCCAAAAAGCATATTGAAATCTAATGGGCCTTGCACCACTATAACATCGACAAGGACAGTCTTCCCACCTAACGAGATAATCCACCGAGGAAGAATCCCCAAATACTCACTAAGAGGTATGTCAAAAGCCAATAGCTCATGCGAAGCAGACACAAGCTCGGGAGAGCCCAAAGCTTGCCAAGTCGAGGAGGATAAAATACTTCTGGAGGCTCCTTCATCCACAATACATCGGTAAATGTTTTTTGAATTAACTTCAACCCTTATTTGAAAGGGTGCAGAAGAAGGAAAGTGAGGCTCAACAAGATCATTCCAATCAAAGGAAACCATCCTAGGACTTGGAGGGGGTGTGCTCGAAGTGAGCGGAATGCCCCCTTGTTCTGAAAGTACTGACTAGAAATGCTAAAAACATAGTCAATAGACACATCACTCCCCATCAGAAGAGTGGGATCAACCAAATATTGCATCGGCATGACCACTTTGGTAGACTTGACACTCTCCAAGAGAAGAGTGGGATCGACCAAAGATTACATCGGCACAACCACTTCCTCAACCACTAGCTGAATAGGTTGCAAAACAACATGGTCTGAAGGCGCATCACCCCCTAAAAGAGGAATGGGATCAGCCGAAGATTGCATCGGCACGACCACTTCCTCAACCACTGGTTGAATAGGCTACGAGGAAATCGAAGAAGAATCAGAATCATAAGAGCTTGCAGACATGGACCGCAATCTTCATGCCTCTGGAATGTCAGGACACAGATGAGTAAGGTGATCTCCCTTTTTATATGGAGAAAAGATAGTTAATTGGTTGTCAAAAGGGCTACAAGAGGTAAGATGGTTTTGCAACTTGACATAGCCCGTAAACTCCGCTTGAAAGCGAGGAACTTTTTAATTTTTACAACTTTTTAGAGTATACACGGGTTGTCAAGCATGCAGCTAGTGTATGTACTCGCGTTGCATATGTAACAAGGCGCTTACACCATGCAAAAATATGTTTTTTTAAAGAGGAACCTCAACAAAAGTGGTTGGAAAAGGTGTAAATGAATAGGACAATGTCAGAAATGCATAGTAGTGGCATTTTGAGCTATAACAAAGTGTGTGTTGAAAACTAGGGTTTCCAAAGATAGGTCTTTCAAGCAAATCAAAGAGACTTTACAAAGACAAATTAATGGTGTAAATAGACAAAGGAACAACCTAAAGGCCTAGGTGAATGTTAAGCTAGTCGTTGGAGGGTCCAAGTCATACAAATTAGTCATACCACATAGTCTGACTCTGTATCATGGGTTCTGTAAGACTATACCACAAATTTTTAAGCCCAAAATGTCTCTCTCTTGCACGTGTTGTGTAACACATACGTGATACCCTTTTAGGAATCCACCATACACTCTCTGCCAAAAGATTGGGAAGGGTTAAGAAGGTTTGGCTCATTTTCATTGCATTAATAGCAACCGAAAGAGGATTTGAGTTGTCATGGACCTGGAAGGAAGTACCTTAAGTGATTATGGACCCAATCGGGGGTTTACACCTCCAATTGAATCCCTAAAGTTAGGAAATACCCCAAATGAGTTACTCAAGAGTCAAAGTGAACCAAATCAACGACTAAGGGGTCGAGACAAAATGGGAGAAGGTTGTCAAGGGTCATACCAAACCGAGCCTAGATATCCCTAAAAGGTCATGCATCTAGGCTAAGGTAGGGGGAACTCAAGGAATGTAGTCCATCACAAAAGAATAGTCTAGATAAATATTGTATCATCATCTGGTGGGTCGGGTATGAATATAGGAGTGGACCATAGATTGTACCTCTAGGTGGGTAGGCATATGTGAGTACTTAAATTCAAATCTTATATGCTACAATACTCCAGTGCATGATTGTAAATGATAGGCTACTTGTTTCCTCCCTTGCATAAGCACTGCTCCCATTGCATATATCAATGCATCTATTTCAATCTCAAATAGCTTTTGTAGATTGAGTAGGGTTAGGACTGGTGCTTCATAAACCTTCCCCTTTAATTTGTGGAACACAAACTCTTTTTTCATACCACACAAATTTCTTGTTCTCTATTGTAAGGGCATGTAGAAGGGTTGCAACATATGAGAAATGGGCAATGTCAAATATTGTGTTGCTTCCATGAAGCTCTATGCTTCAATGACATTGCTTGGTCTTGGCAATTTCATGATAGCTTCAATCTTTTTTGGGTCAATTATCATTTCTTGTCCACCTAATAAAAATCCAATGTATATCAAGCACTGTTTTGCAAATTTGCATTTCTTGAAATATTGTAGTAGGTTATCTTCCAAAGGGTCTTTAGAACTTGTTGCAAATGTTGGAGATGCTCCTCCCATGTACTATTGAATATTAAGATATCATCCAAGTAAATAATAACAAAAGAGTCAATGGAAGGTCTAAGTACCTCATTCATTCTCATGAAAAAGGTTGGTGCACTACACACTCCGAAGTGTAGTACCAACCATACCTACAAGCCTTGCTTGGTCTTGAATGATATCTTTCATATGTATTCCTCCTTCATTCGTACTGGGTGATAGCTGAATTTAGATCTAGCTATGTGAAGTATTTAGCTTGTTGCAATCAGTCCAGCATGTCATCAATTTAAAGTACTGGAAACTGTTCTTGATAGTGATCTTGTTTAATGCTCAATAATATACACACATCCTCCAAGAACCATCCTTCTTTGGCACTAGGACAATGGGTGATCCATATGGAGATGAACTAGGTCTTATTACACGTTTGTACAACAATGTCTGAATCTGTTTCTTAATTTCTTCAAACTCCAACAATGAAGTCCTGTACAACCCAAGTTGGGTAAAGGTGAATCAAGCAGCCATTGGATTATTTGAAAATTTCTATGTACTGCATCAACAAATCACCAATTTCCTTCCTCTGTTTGACAGTAAAACTACTATTAGAAGACTTTGCTTCCAAATCTTGGTTGCTTGATTAACTATCATTACAAATTTCTCGCTGGCATTGATCAATCTCTTAGCTTGATTGACTAGAACAATAGAGATTGTCTGCTTACCTGTATAAGCATTAATTAGGAACGGCTTTCCATATTTAGTCAACCTATACTTATGTAGTCTTTGGAGAAATATGGCATCTCGATCCAGCAAATAAAGGTTGCCGAAAACTACTTCACGAACATCTAATGGTACTAAATCACACTGAACTTTATCAATGAAATAAGTTGATATTTCAAATTTGAACTCACATTGTCTCATGACATGCAGTTTGGTGTCTTTGTGGAGCCAATCCAATGGATATGGTTCTTGATGCTTGTCGATCTTTAACCCCAATTTCTTTACTAACGCCTTTGAATCAGCTTGTCAAACAGTGCAGTGACCTTTGCCATCTTCATCCGGATCTTGACATAGAACCACTGTTCTTTCTTAACATTGAGTTTCTTCGACTCATCCTATAATTCATTGGTGGTTTCTGCATGCTCATACAAGCTATCCTCTAATCTGGATCGAAATTGCATTTCAACTCTTGTTCCTCAATATTGGTGAGAGCTGTCTTGGATGGTTTCTTCCGATATTTAGGATGTAGTTACAGGTGCAATTTTCAGCATTTTACTTGTGTATGTCCATCAATACCACAATGCTTGCAATGATTCTTGTTGCCGCCCTTGGACTGAGAAATGTTGGAAGCCTTTTTCCTATTCTTGTTGCCGCCCTTGGACTGAGAAATGTTGGAAGTCTTTTTCCTATTCTTCTCGTTAGGGGATTGCTGATGTTCTATACCTTTCTTTGGCTTTACCATACCACCAGTGGATGTGGATTTTTGTTCTTGGCCTCAAGAAATAAGGCCTTCTTACATCCATCACCAAGGTTCTTCACCTCAAACAGGGAAAACTCCTTTTTGACGTAGCCATGTAAGCCTCCTTAGCATTTCATCATGACCTTCTAATCCTCTTGCTTGAGGTTTAGCAAAATGGCTTGCTTCTTGAACTCAGTGGTGTAATCTTGAACACTTTGCCCTTTGCTTTGGTGGAATTATTGCTATTTAATTAATTATTCCTCTTGATATCAAACAGGATAGAACTGATTTTTCAACAACATTTTGAACTACTCCCAAGAAACTAATGAGGGTTTCTTTTATTGTGCCATGGCATACATATAACTTTCCCACCATACTAATGCATGGCCAGTCATCTTCAATCTGACAAAATATATCTTTTTCTCACCTTTGCATCCTTGGATACCAAAGGATACCTCACTGACTGAACCAGTGATTGAGCTTTTCGACATCAACTTGTTGATCATAAGCCGGTATATCAATCTTTGCTTCAACTTCAAATGGGGCAATGAAAAATAACAAAGAAGATTTAGTAATTTACCCTCTGCAGAGGTTTCAGGCTGTTTACTTTGGAATCCCTTCGTGTCAGAAGTATTCTCCTTGCTCACGCTTTGCTGAGCATTCTTCCTTTTCTTGGCCACTGCCTTTATTAGATGGGTTCTCATCTCTGTTAGCACAGTAGTGTTCTGCTCTAACCGAGCAAACCTGATTTCCAGTTCCTGTCTTTCTTCTTGGTGTTGCTCTTTGTGAGGATTCCTTAACATCTTTAGTTGTCTACTCCATTCGAACCCTGGCTGAAGTGGTTCTCCACCTTGTTCACATCTACTCTGGGTTTTTGCCATATGGTCCTCCCAATTAAGGATATCTGAACCAGGCTCTGATGCCAAATTATGATCCAGGAACTGGAGTGATTAACAACTCAGTTATCTAGCCTGAGGTTTATTAAATTCAGGGGAAAATAATTTTAATTGTCTCCCCTACTATGGATTTAATTCCCGAGTGCTTCTTGGCTTAACAAAATGCAACCACGTTATTCAAATAACCTGTGCTAGAGATCCTTAACACAGATAATGTAATAACATTAGTAAAAAAATAGCATTCACACCATAGAATCACATATGCACACACACATTTTGAATTGGCGAAAACCCTTCTGGGGATAAAATCTCCAGGCTTTAGTTAAAAAATGTGGTATTTACTTAAGTACAAAATGGCTGATATACCAGCTTGCTACTTTGTCTTCGGTTCAGGTTTCTAAAGTATTTAATCTGTAAACCCTCAGCTATCTGCTGGAAGAATGGCATTGTTTCCCCTTCCCTTCCAGCACTTCTGCTCCAACTCTCCCATTCTGCCTTCCTAACCTGTTCTTTTCCAAGCCTTCCTTTTCCCTGGCCAGGAAAGCCATTGGATAACTGCATGTTTGTTGGGTAAGAAGTTATGCCAACATGGTGCTACCACTTAAGCTTCCGGCTTGTTTGGAAAAGGATGGGTTCGGAACCTCCAGGTGCCTTTTTTTCTTGTCTTCTACTCCTTTCTTTTGCTAAATCCTTTACAGATCAGCTTGCAAGGAGAAGAAATTCTATATAGAAGTTATAAGATTAAGAACAAGCAAATTTTCATGTTTTGGATAATTAGTTTCTATGCATCACCTGCAATCCTAAGCAGCAGGGACAATTCACAGCCCATCTAGGAGGCAATTCTCCTTTTTCCTCTGCAGGTAATAAAGCAACATCTGTGATTACTTACTGCATATTTGTAGAAACAGAGCCCCCTTTAAGCATCATGATGCAACCCAAGACTGGGGGCTCAAACACATTCCCAAGAAAGTTT
>ML821068.1:59822-75368 GCA_009831015.1 Picea engelmannii | reverse complement strand
ATAACAAAAAATGGTGAATATATACATTCAAAGTAGTGAATTAAGCGATTTTCTAATTCCTTATTTTGAAAAAACTCAATCTAGCTAAAGTTCTAAAATTCTAGATCCATTGAATATTTCCAAATTTAATGAAATATGTGTTTCTTGGTTAAAACCCTTTTTACCTCAAGTATAGTCTCTGTTCTGTCCTCAATTTTTAATTCTTCAAGTTCCTCTCTGGTCTTGGAATTCAGGAACCTGATGATCTCATTTGCTTGTGATGGCATGTCTCCCAGCTCCACTCTGATTTTCTCAACAGACTGTTTGCTCCTCTGGAGAAATTCATTTTGTTCAAACATGATTTGAATCATTGGCCAGATTTCATTTATGGACTTGGTGATATCGGTCCATACAATCTCTTTGACCTCAGTCAAAGTCTTCCCTGCCATTGTTTGCTTTTGGAGCTGCTGTAACTCCTTCCTGAGATGCTCATTTACCTGCTTTTCTTTGGATAGGCTTGTCTGGAAGGAAGTTTTGAGCTCTTGGAGGTTCTCCACTTCTTTCTTAAGCCTGCTGATTTCTGACTCCTGCAGGTTCATCTTCTCCATGGACTTGGCAAGGTCTGTTGTTCCTTCTGGTAGTGACACTGGTGTTGCAGATGGTATCGCTGTCACTGTTGTTGTGCTTTCTCCTGAGATAGGAATAGCACTCAATGGAATGACTTCCATTTGTTTCATCTACTCTTTCTCTTTTAGTAATCTCTCCATCTCTGCCTCCATCTCTTTGAGATGAGCATTTTGTGCCATGAGCAATTTTAGCATCTCATCCTTCTCACCTTCTTTCTCTGCTATATCCTTCGCCTGTGAGTCCTCTGTGGGAGGGAGCTTCAACTATTTTCTTCAGGATGCGATGTCTGCATTTTTCTTCTTTAACATCTCTTCTGCCGCTTTTACGTTTGCAGGGTCATAGCTGATCTTGAGGACCAGCTCCTCCAACGTCTTGATTCTGTTGTATTTTGCGAAAGATGATATTTTCTCCAGCTTGAGTTGTGTCTGAGCATTGTTCAATGATACCTGAAACTTTGTTGTAGAAGCTGAAGCATGTGCCAATGTGTGAAAAACCATCTCCCCTGTTTGTTTGTGTAGATCCATCTGATCTGCTGGATGCACGTCCTTCGCCTGGAATTCAAAGGTGGCCCTTTTGTAGTCTGAGATCACCTTGGGATCCGGTACCTGTGCTTGGAGGTAAGCCATGTGTATCCTACCTTTTTCTGTGTCAAATACCGAAAGAAGCCTATGCTGAGCTGTGGACGACTGCTTCCGAAACTGGGCATAAGTACTGCTAGTGAGGGTCTGGTTCTTCTTCTTGATCAATTCATACTTTTCAAAAATGCCCAACTTGGGACCAGTCTTGCTTGGCTGAGTATCTAGGGGAGAATCTGCGGATTTCTTCGATATTGCTGTTGTGATTGCCTTATGTTGGCTCGAACCGAAAGGTGGAATGACAGGCTTGACCCCTATGGTAGTTACTGTGGTAGGCGTGGCTTCTTGTTCTACTGTCGTAGGCGTTACAACTGTCCTTGGCCTCTTGGTGTGCATTTGGAACTCTTCTGATGACACCTCTGTTACAGGTGGAGACAAATCTTGTCGAGGCCTTTTTTCCTTCGGGACCTGAGGTGTGGTAGTGGGTGGCACACTCGTCGAGGGAACCTGCTGTTCCGCTTCACCTTGCTACTCCATTTCGACTAAGGTGTCAGGCACCCATACTGTCTGATTTGCAAACCTTTCTATCTCAGGCTTAGACTCATGTACATATGGGATATTCTTATTTCTTACCCGCATTTCTGAAATGATCCCGCATGGATTATAGTGCCACGGGAAACTTGTGAAGAATTTCATCTCCTTCAACATTCTGTCAGCTTCTTCCCCTACACCTCGACTATTGCAGATGAAAGAACCAATTTTCCCTTTGATTCTCAATTGTTGCTTCTTCTTCAGGGAAACAAAATGAATGTCATCTGAAATCATTATCTGTCTAATATATTCTAATGCAAAAACTCTTACCGGCACATATTGAGGTAGTTTGTAAGGTGCCAATTCACACCTGAAAACTCTGATCTCGGTGTGATTTTGGTACAGGTACCAGTCTCCTATCTTTGCGTTGTTCGAGAGATGCAGAATTCTCTAGACTTCATCGTTTATTCGTGGCTCAGGTCTTCCACTTAACATGCCTACCACCGGGTGGTAAAACTGATCAATGAAAGCTTTGAAGTCGTATTCAGCAGAGTTACACTTCAGAAGAGAAGTCCATGTTGTGACTGGCTGGGGCCTTCCGCCTGCGTCCATCTTCTGCATGGAGAAACTGAATTTGTCGGCTTGAAAGTAAACGAACATGTACACCAGTATGGAATAATATATGAACATGCCCTCTGTGCCAAAATTCATGAATTGTTCGTGAATATTATCGGCCAGGAAGGTGTTGTAGTCGAACTGCGTTTTGGGATTTTCATCGTTTGAGAAAATGGACAGAAAACCCAGGATGGGCTCATCTACCCATTGGTCAGAATAGTAACCAAGCAGGGCACAAAGGGAAGAAATGATTTGGTTTCCTTTGGTGGAGAACATGGATGAAGGATAAGGGGGATTTGTGGAAGGGAATTGAGTGGAAGTGGGGAGGAAAAGCTCGAATATCTGAGCTCTCTGAGGAAAGGTCATTTTCTGATATAAATCAGTGAGGATTTCTAAATTGAAAGGGGACGCAGATTCAACACGGAGAATTTGCATCATCTAGTCAATGTCTTTGGGAGTGATGAAGAAGAGGACGTCTCCAGATGAAGAGACCATGGCCCTTTGATCGGGAATATAGTGGGCTTGGCATTTCAGCGCGGATTCAGGAAAGTGATGTATCTGGGGGAAAAGGTATAGGGGAAAATTAGACTCCCAGAGTCCAATTTCATCGCTCTGGTCCAAAACCACCTCCCGGAGCCATGTCTGGAGGTTTGAAAAATTGAAGTCGCAAAGGGTATCTGTGATCAATCTATATTTATCGACCAACGGTATTTTGTCCAGGTCGATGGGATGAGGAAGAAAAGGATTCTCTTATCCTTCCGCTGGTCTTGGCTTTGGCGCCATCTCTGCAACAGTACCTGCAATAAACAATATGTTAGTGGGGTCTACTGGCTGTGGAGGAAGGCGATGGGAAAGATATGGAGGAATAATAGGTAATTTTTCTGGCGCGATGGAAGAATAACGAATGAAAGGGGCATAATGGTAGTTTTATTCAAAACTGGGGTCGGTTGGACGCGGGAGACAGGTCAACAGGATAACGGGTATGTTATCCTGTAATAAATGGACAACGGGCCACTTGGGATGAGGTGGAAGATGACGGTGGCCAAAGCATACGGATGGGTGACGTGGAGGCTGGTGATTGGAGGTAAAAGTTGCCAAAAGGGGTTGTTCATGAGTGAAGAGGGTTAGGTACTGACAAAAAGGACTGAAAGCAGTTATGGAATGTGACATGATCCCGGGAAAAAGTGGAACAAGTGGACTCAGTGGAGGATGACGTTCATGAGTGATGGGCTGTCAGATAGCATGTGGGGAATGGGACTTGAGGACCAATAGGCTGACGCCACGTATGACCAGGGGCCCACTGAAAGGAATATCCATTCCGGACCCCCCCCCCCCTTCAATTAAAAGAAGAACACCAGGGGGGGTCCGAAATCCATTGTGATCCATTGATCTGCGTGCTTGTTTCCTGGCCGTAGATATGAGCGCGTTCTTTAATACTCATTCCGGACCCCCCCCTCCATTAAAGGCAGAACGGACGGGGGGGGTCCAGAATTCATCATGGAATGTTGATTTAAGCGCTCCTCCTTGAGCCGTCCAGATGAGCACCCATGTTATTACTCATTCCGGACCCCCCCCCAAGTTAAAAGCAGAATGGTCGGGGGGCTCCGAAATGTGATGTGCACCGTAGATCTTGGCACCTGGATCCGAACCATCTAGATGTGCAGGAAACATAAGCTAGGAGCGGAGAAATATGTACTTGGGGAAAAACTTAGGATATAGAGCATTTTATGGGTTTTTCCCGATTTTTCACCTAGACACCACCAAGGGGACATCAACTAAACTATTCTTGGGCAAAGGAGACATGGTATAACATTTTCTTCAATCTGGTTACATGGGTGGTGAAACAAATGAAGCAACTAACTGACTTACTAACTTGTCTTCCTAGGACAATTAACCCATATTAAACTATTGGGTTAAGAAATTACTCTACCTAAGGGCTATCTGACCAGGATTAGACAGTCTGGTCAGATTTATTCACTAATCTAACCTAAGGGCTATCTGACCAGGATTAGACAGTCTGGTCATATTTATTTACTAATATTACCTAAGGGATATCTGACCAGGATTAGATAGTCTGGTCAGATTTATTCACTAACCTAGCAACATTAAATTTAAAAAGAACTTGGCCATGCTTGAAAGGTATGGCCAAGTTACTATTATTGCATGGGGCTTTTCTTTTCAATTCTTTTATGCCCTCTTTTCTTTTCTTTTTCTTTTTCTTTTTTGTTTTATCTTTTTTCTTTATTTGCAGAATGAAAAATCATTTTTCAATAAAAGCACTAGATACAAATAATATCCATAATGTCCAAGTCATCAGTTGATTACCATAATTTATGGGGTGATAACAGGATCAATGGATGAGCTGGAACTATGGCAACTTGTATGGTAACTGTTGGAAGTTTGGAAATTTCGCCTTGGCGGATATACCTCTCGGAATGGCCTGGAAACTGTCCCAAATGGTGCGATCTGCTCTATCTCTCAGGCCTAGTAACTGACTGGCCCCTCTGCTGGTGGGCCTGGACCCCGGATGGATCCCCCTGGGGGAATGCACCCCTCTCTCACTGGAAAAATGCGTCCTAGTGATTCCACCATCGGAATTGGCCCAGATGTATCTCAAAATGATTTCCTTGGTCTACTGGGAAATGGATTGGAAGGGTTTCCCTGAATCTGATCTGATTCTCACTCGGGAACCCCGAATGTGTTCACCAAAAGTGTTGCACTTCCAAGTCTGGAAAATGCGCCCTAGACGATTCCTCCATCAGAATATGACAAGGAACCAGGCAAAAGATGCACCTTTCCTTCCTCTCAACTGGGTCAGAGGGGAATCTCTGAACTCTCCCTGGATGGGTCAAGTCGATTCCCTGAACCTCCTTAGGAGCTGTGCCCTCTCCCTGAATAAGTGTGCCCTAGATGCTAGACCCTGCGTAACTATTGCTGAAGAATGATGGAAGACCTATGTGATCTTCCCGGTGACTAGGGTGTGTCTCTCAACATCGAAATCAACCAACTGGTGTCTTCCTCCTGGAATCCACTGAACCATCTCTCCTAAGATGCGCCTCTCTCCTCAATGACAAGTCATAATCTGCATAATGATGAATTAGGTCGCTAACTCTTCTCTTATATATTTCCAAAACCCTAATTCACTGTTGAAACCCTAATTCACTACTGAAACCCTAATTCACTGTTGACTTCTAATTTTAGCTCATTTGTTCTATTTTTAGCTCATAATGACTTAAAAGCGCTTTTAACCATTTTTTGCTCAATGTCACTTTCCGAACATAATACCTTTGACTAGAGTGACCTCTATTAACCCTGTTTACCGCTTTTCTTTCCCTGGCTATAGTCTAATAGGGAGGTTTAGAACATTAAGCCTCCTCTCTGGAGCTCCTATTTGGAAAGGGACATTACAGTCCTCCCTTTCCGAAATTGCTTGTTGTTACACATTATTTTCGTCATCCCTATGACCGTTAATGATGTAAACCTATCTGTTGTGTTCAGAGGGGTCAGTAGCCTGAATTCCTAAAGAAAGAAGGGAGAAGAACTTTTCCTAAGAGAAGAAGTTGTGTTTTCCTCTGTAAAAACCCCTTTTTGGAGGATTTCCACAAGCTGTTATATATGAAGGGTGTGGAAATGCCTGATTTTTGCACCTTTCTCTATATCTAGGGTGCGGAGTTTCTGCGGGATGTACTATACCTAGGGTGCGTCAGCCTCTGTACGTGAGAAAAAATGATCATTTTCTCGATGCTTCTAGAAGGAGAAGCTTCTATGCTGAGGTGGTCTCCGAATGGTTTGGATCTTACTTGCTTTCATGATTTAGTGGGATCATCCTAACCTCCTCACCTTATCCTCTTCAGCTTATAAAAGGAGAGGATCTCTCATGAAGAAAGTTAGCTTGATCTTGATTGAGTTGAATTTGGCTTGAGATTGTTAGCTTGGTTAGATTGGCTTTGAGGTTTTCTTTGTCAAGAAAGATTTTGACTAGCTATCAGATCCATGGTCTCAGAATCCTTGAAGCAAGAAGTGTGTGGGAAGAAAGGAATCATTGGAAGGAACCTTACAACATCAAGGCATCCGATTGTAATCTCTCTTCCTATTATTAATATAATACAGTGGCATGACTCTTTCCCATAGAATTATCTTTATTTTATTGCATAATTCCTTGATCATATGCATAGGTTGTCATTGAATATATTCTCTCTGATTTTACTTTGGTTGGTTTGTGTCTCACTACAGAATCAATATCAAAAGATCACCAGAGCGAAGTAGGGACAACAAAGACATAAGGAAGTGATATTCAAAGGTATGTCACTCATCCTTTTTTTGATGATAGATTCAATGATTACAACCTAGGGAAAGCATTATGTTCTGTCTTGTTTTGTTCTAGATCTAAGTGGATCTAGGGAGATTAGTTTATGTCCACATTTACCGATTTATCCTATAACAAAATTGGCGACTCGACTGGGGACCGAATTGTTTTCCTAGTTTGTCTTACTTTCTTGCTTTGATTGCTTAGGTTCTATTTTCCGAGTCACTGGGAGATCCAGCTTGACTCTTTGACTGCTTAAATTCATTGGAAAACCTTCATACTTTTTATTTTTTCATTTTTACTTTGATTTCCACACCCTGCTTTGAGGGACAGTGCGACAATATAAGATTTCTGCACCCTACCTTTTTAACACAGTGCGGAGTTTCCGCACTGTATTGGTCCTCTGACCTACAGAAATTAGTTATTTCTGCACTGTGTTATTCTACAGCCTGCAAAAATTGTGAAAATTTTGATTTTTGATGGCTTTTTCATTACCCAGACCTTGGATTTGGTTTTGGGGTGAATTTTTGGGTTTGATTATGATCTGTTTATAGTCTGCTTGATAGCTTTGAAACTACTTTTAGCCATCTTTGCTTTTTTTTTCTTTTGAAAGATTTGATCTCTTGTTTTGAGTGTCTTTCAGTTACAAAGCATTTGTTTTTCTTTAGAATTGTTTAATGAAAGACTTTATTTTTCTTTTATCAAATAGTTCATGTTAAAAGAAAAATTTTGTTTGGGTTGCTTTTGTTTTGAAGAAGTTATCTATTTCTTTTAGTGTCTCTTTGAAACAAAAAAGTTTTAGTTTCTTTCTTTACATTAGATTGGGGGCATCCTTGCATTTGAAGTAGTGAAATTGCATGATTCTTGGCATTTTTTGCTCTTAAATTCTGAAACATTTTCCCCCTCATGGCCAGGGGTGCCATGAATTGTGTATTGGTGTACAGTGTCTTTGTCTCATTTCTTGAAAATATTGATATTGATGGGGTTTAACATTTTGGGACATTATGCATATGGGAATTATGAATGTTTTCTCCTTCTCGTAACATAGCTTTCATCGAAATGAAAATATTGCATCTTCATCTCTTTGCATAACTTTCGAGTCGGTCAAAACACCATATTGTCCACGCCATTTTCCTCTTGAGTAACAACAACCTTAAAATAAAGCTCTTATAAAAATTGATTAGACATTTTTATATTTTCTGGTAGCAAACCTACATTAGATTAGTTGTAGGGATTTGGAATAGGTGTGAAAGATAATTGTCCAAAGCTACCAACAAACATAGAATCTTGAGTTAGGGAGTAGTGAAATCCACTTATTACATTTTGTTCTGGGAATCCCTTCTAACACAAGGGTCAATCACGAGGTCGCATTGAGACTAACAGAGTTACTCACCCTTGTATGTTGGTCTTGGTGTAGAGATTGTGCGTATTATGGGGGTCGCTTGAAGGTATACCCACAATGATGAGTGGAATCCTTTCAAGTTGATTTCGGGCTAGATACCCTGCCTTTACACGTGGATCAAACTATCGACTATTTCCCCAAGCATCACTGTAGTAATTGGTAACATTAGTGGTCTTTCTCTTTAGGTTATTTACACAAGGTGACTATGGAGGGGAAAATCTTTACGGTACTTGGAATCGATGTTGGCCAAACTCACTCGGGCTCCTTGGAGGGTATACCCACGATTATGTATGGGAGCTTACACTAGGGTGTAAGTTCGTTAAGCAGGTTGTCAACGTAACTTTTCCACCCACTCTATCTCAGCCTCTTCTTACTTTGTTCCCATGACGTTGGATTTCATCACCAACTAGTGTGCTCATTGTGAGAAGGTTTTGTTTGCTTGCTTTCTTACTAGATTTTTAGCATGTGTTGTTTGTTTTCCCTAGTGGACTCTAGATTGGATTTTTATTTAATGGCGTCAGTTCCCAGAATGACCAATGAAGGAATCCCTTTGCCAAAGGAACCTTTTTTTTTTCCTTCTTACGAAAACATTGGTCCTCCTCACATCACTACTTTGAGCCTTCCAAGTCTCACAATTGGACTACCAGTATGGTTGTTTTCCACCCAGGTAGTCCCGAATGCAGTTAGTGCTTCATTTGTAAGCACTTCCCCCCAAGAAAATCAACCTCGTTTTGATCCTTTGCCTTCTTTGCTAGTAATATCTTCTTCACCTTCTTCACCTGTAAGGTCTTCTTCCATTTCATCTTCTTCGTCGAGTGAAATATCTGAAGCTAGTAACTCGGTGGGTAAGAAGAAGAAGAAAAGGAATAATAATAAGAAGAAAAATAAGAAAGGATCTGAAATTCCAACCACTGTAGGATGTTTTGGAAAGAAACCAGTTACTGTTGATCGTGTTGGGAGTGTTGATGATGTCAAGAACACCCAAGCAACCCGTAAACCCAAGTACCCTTGCAAGATTTTTAAGGGTAGCCATATTCTTAAGGATTTCCCTGGTCTATCCAAGGTTATAGAAGCATGGTCTCCACACCCTCGCCAACCCATGTCATTATCCTTTGAACAACATGTTGATGACCTCTCGTCAACTAGTCATGATACAGTTGGGAAGAAGAAAAGTAGAGCCAAGTTCTTGTGTATGTTATGAAAAGGGCGTCATCTAACTCATCTTTTCCCTCATATGGAAGAAGCCTCGAAATTCCTGGAAGACATGATTGTTTCACAGCCTCAACTTCCATCTTCTTATCACAAGCTTACTCTCGACCCACCTGTAGTTGATGGAATGATCAATCTGGCCCCTTCTTCGGTCAATCCGGATGATCATGTAATCAATCTGGTCACGTCCTTAGTTGAACTAGTTGACAAAGTGGTTGATCTGATCCCATCCTCAGTCGGTCACACTCTCTCGTTAGAGAGTGAAACCCAAGTGGTTGATCTAATCCCATCCTTGGTCGATCCCACTCTCCCGTTAGAGAGTGAAACACAAGTGGTTTATTCGATCCCATCCTTAGTCAATCCCACTCTCCTGTTAGAGAGTGACACCCAAGTGGTCGATTCATTTCCACCCGTCGACCCCATTCTCCCCTTGGAGAATGAAACCTCAGTGGTCGATTTGATCTCATCATCGGTCGATCCTACTCTCTCGCTCAAGAGTAAACTCAATACGGCTCATGTTTTTCTCGTTGATACAGACTCTACCCTGTCGAGGGGTATGTGGGAACCCCTCCAAGTAATGAGGCCATCCATTTTGATTGGGGTGTGCTAACTGGACCTTGTATTCCCTCTCACATTCCTTTCCAGATTACAGTGCAGGTTTGTGGTTAGGACATTCCTCAGACGTTGATAGACGAAGGTGCTTCCATTAGTATTTTGTCCTCTCTTGATTGGAAAGCTTTGGGTTGTCCTCACCTTATGCCAGTTATGCAGAATCTATTAGCTTTTAACAAAAGAACCAATCAGCCTGTAGGGACCCTTCCTCAGTTTCCTGTAACTTTGGGAGGGAAAACTAGTTTTATTGATGCCATGGTAGTCCAAGACCCTTTGGATATTACTTTGCTCCTTGGGTGAGATTATTTATATGTCATGAAAGATATCGTGTCCACTCTTTTTCATGTGATATATTTCCCGCACGATGGAAGAATTGTGACCATTGATCAACTTTTGTTTATTGGTCCTGATTTGACCTCAATGACCTCCCTACACGGTTCTTATATGCAGACGGTATCATCCCTGCCACATGTCAATTATGTGGCATTGTCTCCCATAACTTCGGCTTCTGATGAAGTAGATATGGTAGTCGACTTGGTGATTTGTTCGATATGGATTTTAGAGCCTGATCTCCTTACCCCTATCGCGACCCTCGACATGTGTTTCTTCCAGAGTGTGTTTCTTCCATCAAGTGAAGGTCTCTTGGAAGCCATGACCGAGTTTTTTCCTTTGAAATGGTGTCCTTCTAGAGCATTGTCCTCTTGGAAGACGTGATCACAACCAGCCTTGAGCATAGGTTTTCTGATTTCAAGCTCATTAAAAAATGAAACCAACCTTGAGCATATGTTTTTTTATTTCAAGATCATTAAAAAATGAAACCAGCCTTGAGCATGTCTTTCTGATTTCAAGCTTGTTAAAAAATGAAACCAGCTTAGGATAGTTTTCGCATCTCTATAGCAACCTCATTAAAAAATGAAACAGATCTTACAAGCATAGTTCCCGTTTCTGTGTCAAACTCGTTAAAAAATGAAACAGTGGTCTAGGGATTATACCTAGAGTCAAGAGCATAGTTCTTCTCATGTGTCAAGCTCGTTAAAAAATGAAACAACTTCGCCCTCTCCATTTGGGTCAAGTCCTACATATAGTATTTGAAGCTTCATTTCATTCTCCTTTGCAGTTGGATGAAACGAAGCTTGGGGGGAATTTTTCTCAGCCTCTCGACTTCATCTTGAAGTTAAACTGGTAGTTTCTTAAGCTAGGGGCTAAGTACCAACCATGCAAATTCGTGAACCATGTGTTGGACTTCATGCTGTAGTTAAACCACTAGCTTCTTAAGCTGGGGGCTAAGTACCAACCATGCGAATTCGTGAACCATGTGTTGGGAAGTTGCAAGCATAGTTTCCTCTGGTTCAAGCTTGTGTAAAAATGAAACCAAGTCCAGCCATAGTTTTTTTTAGTTTTTAAGCTTGTGTAAAAATAAAATCTATCCCAAGCATAGTTTTGTTTTGTTTTAAAGCTTGCGTAAAAATGAAAAACAATCCTGAGATTAGTCTTTGTTCTTTCTCATGCTCATAAATACATGAGAATAAGTTACCGAGCTTATTCTTTGTTCTTTTTAATTCTCATAAATCAATGAGAATGTAACCAAGTATACTTTTATCACTTTTTCGGACTCGTAAAGGTTATACGAAAAAGGAACCCACTAGAGTTCACTTTAATCTCTTTTTGGACTCTCTAAACATGAAAAGATTGCTAAGCGATCTTGTTCTATTCACGCTCGTAAAAGTATTTGAATAAACGTTCGATGGGCGATAGTTTATCACTTTTTCGGTCCTATTGAACTATTTTACGAAAAAGGAACTGAGAGAGTTCTCTTTAAGTGTTTTTCAGACTCTATAAACATGAAAAACCCCCGAGTTTTCTATCTTTGGATTCGTTAAACAAACATCAAAAGGCCCATATGGGACCGAACCACTCCTTCCTAGGGTTTTTTAAACATACTCTGAGGGACTCATCCAAAGGATGAGCTTACATTACAAGCATATGCTATCCTCCTCAAGCTTGCGTAAAAATAAAAAGGTACTCGCCAGAAATGCTGAGGGAAAAATTGGGAAAGAAATATGTCTAAACCTGTATTCTATGGTCGAAGAGTCTCTTTTGAACATGACACCCTTTCACTCACCTTGCATCTAAGTTGGAAAATATGCTTGTCTCTTGATCATACTCCTTTATAAGATTACAAATTGGTCTGTGATCCTTGTTGTTGAGTCAGTTTTTCAAGGACAGTTGTCGTGTCGTCAATATGTTCAAAAAATAAGTTCAACCTGGAAATCCTTCTATGGCGTCGGCCATTTCTGCAGTCCTTAAGCCTTCTATTGCATCATCCATCCCTGAGTCAATCCTGAATCACTTGTTACTCTTATCTACATCAAATCTTGTTACCCGTTTCGTGTCATTGATGGGGGATACATTAAGGCCCTCTTGTGACGAGTCTTTTCCTGTCAACTTCAACTCATTATCTAGGAATTAGACTTAGAAACTAATTGGTACCTTGGAACTTGCATGCCTCAATGGAAGGTTTCCTCTCTTTCGATAGTGGGTTTTCATTATTCACCCCTGATCAGGAGATTTCGCCGATTGTTCGACTTCAGCTCACAAATTTGCATTCATTGGATTGTACTAGTGTACCTTGGGAGTCATTGACATTAATGGTGATTTCCCTCGCACTTGTTAACGGTATACACTAATGACCGGTAATCAAGTGGTTTCTACCATGTTCGACTTCAGCACATGTGTTTGCATGGTTAGATTCGTACTATAGAGTGGTGGAAATGAAGAACCTGAATCTTTTCTGATAGATTCAGGTTGCATTGGAGTATATTCAGATTTTACTTGATTCAGGTGGATATTGGTGGCCACCCACCTTTTCCAAATGGCTCAAAACGACTTTCTGGCAATTTTGGCAATTTACTATTTTTAGCAGGTTTTAACTTCCAGGGCCATTTTGAGGGCCTAAATGAAGGTTTTTTGAGATCAAGGTTCTCAATAATAGCCGGAGGCATGATTTATCCCCCAAAATGAATCTCCTCGACGATACCTTTCCAACAAGCTATCACACGCCTAAAACGGAGATCGTATGCAAAAGTTACAACCCTGGGAAGTTGATGCACCAACTTACCCAAACGGGGCCCACATGACTTTTGGCGCTTCATCTCCTAGGGTTAGGTTTTTGGATGTCTAGGAATTTTGGCATTCCCGTTTATTGTAAAAGGGCCTTCATAGCCTCATTGTAACCATCTTCTTGCGAATGCGAATAGCCATCACATCTCTTCTTAGAGATAAGCTACCACCATTCTAGCGAGTCTTTCACTCTGTATTTTTACAGTCTCTGTACATTTCTCTAATTAATTGAAATCGTGTATTACTGTATATCTGTGTTTATGGTTGCATATCTGATACATTTCTGTTATATTATTGAATATCTGCAATATCTCTGTGCATTTCTTTATTATATCTCCGCTCTCATTTCGTGCCGAAAATAATCCGGATCAATGGTATCAGAGCAGGCTTCTCTTGATCGTTTTTTCAATGCATGTCCCCGACGAGGTCCGAGTATATAAAGTTGGGTCTCGATCTTGTCTCTCTTGAAGACAATCTCTCTCGCACACCCAATAAACCCTCAATGGCAGAAGAAAATAAAAACGACGGAGCAGACGATCCTATCAATCTATTGCTTGAGCAAGCTCTCACGCGACAGAGGGATGAAATGATGGAGAATTTTTCCCACATCATTCAACGCCTGCCGATAACATTAGGCACATCTTCATCAAGTGGCCACTTTGGAGGCACCTCTCCTTTCAAGGTACAAGTTAACTTTGATATTCCTGTATTTGAAGGATAGATAGATGCAGAAGCCCTAGAAAAATGGTTAACTCTGCTAGAAGGTTATTTCTCTGTTCACAATTTTTCCGACAAAGAAAAGATCACCTTCGCACTCCTTAAAGATCTCCCTCATGTCAAACATTGGTGGGAAACTTACTGGGAGCAAAATTCCACAGAGGATTCTGGAATATATGGGGTCGATCCCACTTGGGATTTTTTTGTGGATGCGGTAAAAGAACAATATTACCCTGTTGGCAACTATGAGGACCAGTACATGAGATGGACCACACTGCGGCAAGAGAGGGGGAAAGAAGTTTCGGAGTTCACAAATACCTTCCATACCTTGCGCACCAAGATGGGTATCAAAGACTCCGAGCGACATTTGGTTATGAAATACCGTGGGGCTCTACACAAATACATCCAAACTGAAATGGATTTTCTGGACATCTCATCACTCGGTGCTGCTTATCGATATGTTGTTAAAATTGAGTAGAAATTTAAGCACCAGAAAAAACGGGAATTCGGGTCTGTAAATCTGCAACAACCAAAGTATGACAAAGATGGCCCGAACAAACAGTCTCCCGAAAACCAGTCCAAGATACAGGAAAAGAAGGGTCACGGGAAGACAAAGAAGGACACCGGAAAATGGTGTGAGTTCCAAAAAATCCCTTGGCACAACACAGATGAATGTCGCTCAAAACATTCATTGGTGGCCGAGATCAAAGACAAGGAGCCAAACCTTGATTCAGAATCTGATTCTAAAAAGAAATGGTAAAAGACATATCATCGACGCAGACCCCACTGCTATTGTCGTGACCGCAACAATTCAACCAGAAGAACCAACAGATCCTGAAGAAGGGGAGTTCCTTTTTCATTCACAGATGTGGGTGAAGGGGACCCCACTGCATTTTATTGTTGATAGCGGAAGCCAGAAGAACCTCATCTCACTAGAGGTCGTCAAATAGTTGGGATTGTCGACAACACCACACCCGCAACTATATAGCATTGGGTGGCTTCACCAAGGACGAGATCTTCGTGTCAGCCAGCAGTGTCGATTGTCATATGGCATCCAACCCTTCAAGGATGAGGTATTATGTGATGTTGCCCCACTGGATGTCTGTGATGTTCTCTTGGGCCAGCCATATATGTGGAAACTCCATGCTATCTATGAGTCTCGACCCCATAGTGTCATTATTACTCTGGGGGATCATCTCTACAGGATACCAGAGGTAGTTCCAACTACTGCCCCACCTAAACAGTGCAGCAAGGTAGTATCTCATACTACAAAATTTATCTTCTCCACAATCTGTTCAAAGGGTGAACAGAAGGATACTGCAGCCACCACAACTTCGGCCCAAGCACCTTCTATCCAACAGAAGCAGGTCGACAAGGTTGCAACAAAGCATGAAGATTCCTTTTGCACACAGTCATCTAAAATAGCCAAACTGGTTAAAAAGGTCCAAACCTTCCAGCCAAAGATTCATGATAGCCTTCAACAAGCTAAGCAACACCACATCTCTAGCAAGGCAAGCAGATCACCAAGATTCAGATTCAACAATCACTTTCCCCTCTCCCCCGAGAACTCAACGCAATGGAGACCATTGCTTCCTAAGGAGGGAGGATTGATCTAGGTGGATATTGGTGGCCACCCACCTTTTCCAAATGGCTCAAAATGACTTTCTGACAATTTTGGCAATTTACTATTTTTAGCAGGTTTTAACTTCCGAGGCCATTTTGAGGGCCTAAATGAAGTTTTTTTGAGATCGAGGTTCTCAATGATATCCAAAGGCATGATTTATCCCCCAAAATGAATCTCCTCGATGATACCTTTCCAACAAGCTATCACACGCCTAAAACGGAGATCGTAT
>ML821068.1:44813-58929 GCA_009831015.1 Picea engelmannii | reverse complement strand
GGTTAGGTTTTTGGATGTCTAGGACTTTTGGCATTCCCGTTTATTGTAAAAGGGCCTTCATAGCCTCATTGTAACCATCTTCTTGCGAATGCGAGTAGCCGTCACATCTCTTCTCAGAGATAAGCTGCCACCATTCTAGCGAGTCTTTCACTCTGTATTTTTACAGTCTTTGTACATTTCTCTAATTAATTGAAATCATGTATTACTGTATATCTGTGTTTATGGTTGCGTCTCTGATACATTTCTGTTATATTATTGAATATCTGCAATATCTCTGTGCATTTCTTTATTATATCTCCGCTCTCATTTCCTGCCGAAAATAATCTGGATCAGTACTGGTGCATAGATCCATAGTGTATGTCTCGTGGCTATGTTCAAATTTGAGTCCTTAACACATAGATCCACAATGTATTTTTGGTGGCTATGTTCATATTTGAGTCATATTGGCATGGATCCATAGTGTATGTTTGGTGGCCATGACTTGTCTTACTTGACATGGATCTTCGCATGTCGACATTTATGCTTTGAGTCATTTGTATTCTGAGTATGGGAATGCCTACCTCAGTGATGATATATTATTGTACTGTATTTCCTTGTTTGTTGGTAGGTTTCCGACCGACTATTCCTTGTTCCCTACACACACTCGACAAAGTATTTCAGCTATCACTCTATTCTAACTTCATACTTTGGGGGGCTCTCTGTTACACATTATTTTCATCATCCCTATGACTATTAATGATCTAAACCTATACGTTGCGTTCAGAGGGGGCAATAGCCTGAACTCCTAAAGAAAGAAGGGAGAAGAAATTTTCCTGAGAGAAGAAGTTGTGTTTTCCTCTGTAAAAACCCTTGTTTGGAGGATTTGCGCACGCTACTATATATGCAGGGTGCGGAAATGCCCGATTTCTGCACCTTTCTCTATAGCTAGGGTGCATAGTTTCCGCAGGCTGTACTATAGCTAGGATACGATGGCCTCTGTATGTGGGAAAAAATGATCATTTTCTCGATGCTTCTAGAAGGAGAAGCTTCTATGCTGAGGTGGTCTCCGAATGGTTTGGATCTTACTCGCTTTCATGATTTAGTGGGATCATCCTAACCTCCTCACCTTATCCTCTTTAGCTTATAAAAGGAGAGGATCTCTTATGGAAAAAGTTAGCTTGATCTTGATTGAGTTGAATTTGGCTTGAGATTGTTAGCTTGGTTAGATTGGCTTTGAGCTTTGATTTGTCAAGATAGAGTATGAGTAGCTATCAGATCCATGGTCTCAGAATCCCTGGAGCAAGAAGTGTGTGGGAAGCAAGGAATTGTTGGAAGGAACCTTACAACATCAAGGCATCCGGTTGTAATCTCTCTTCCTATTATTAATATAATACAGTGGCATGCTTCTTTCCCATAGAATTATCTTTATTTTATTGCATAATTCCTTGATCATATGCATAGGTTTTCATTAAATATATTCTCTCTGCTTTCACTTTGGTTGGTTTGTGTCTCACTACAGAATCAATATTACAAGAGAACCAAAGCGAAGCATGGACAACAAAGACATAAGGAAGTGATATTCAAAGGTATGTCACTCATCCTTCTTTGATGATAGATTTAATGATTAGAGCCTAGGGAAAGCGCCATGTTATGTCTCATTTTGTTCTAGATCTAAATGGATCTAGGGAGATTAGTTTATGTCTGCATTTACCGATTTATCCTACAACACTTTTCCTCAAGCAATACCAGTCCAGGGTGTTGCAACACCTACTCGCTCTCCCAAGTAGCATCCTCTAGTGGAAGCCCTCTCCATCTAATCAAACACTCTTTGATGACCCTGCTCCTACCTTTCTTCTCTTGGAACTCCAAAACCTCCTCTGGAACCAACTCCAACTTTCCCTCCTCATCCAATGGGGGAAGATCCTCTGATGTGCTAATGAATTGTCCCATTGCCTTTTTGAGGCAAGATACGTGGAACACGTTATGAATCTTTCTCCCCTATGGAAGCTCTAACTCATAAGCAACCTCGCCTACTCGACGCATGATCCTGTAAGGGCCATAAAATCTGGGCTTGAGCTTATTTGCCCCACTCTTATTTAGAGATGACTATCTGTAAGGTTGGAGTCTCAAGAAAACCAAATCCCCAACCTCAAGTCTGCGCTCTATCTTGTGCTTATCCACACTCATCTTCTGTTGGTTCTGTGTCGTCTGCAGGTTCTCTTTCAGCAACTAGAAAATATCCTGACTCTCTATGATCCAATCCTTGGCCTTGGGAGCTCTACTCTCCCCGAAAACCAAGTCTACCAAAGTGGGAGCATCATATCCATACAATTCTCGGAAGGGTGCCATACCAATGGACATGTGGAAAGTTGTGTTGTAGCAATGCTCTCCTAGATGTAGCCACTTTACCCCTGTTCTCTATTGTCCACCTACATAGTTCCTTAAATATCCTTCAACCCACTTGTTGACAATATTAGTCTGCCCATTATTCTAAGGGTGATAGCTGGTGCTGGGTGTCAACACTTTCCCCACCAACTGAAACAACTCTCTCCAGAATGTCCCCATGAACCAGCTGTCCCTGTCACTGACGATGTTCCTCAGCAACCCATGAAGTCTGAAGACCTCCATGAAGAATACCTCGGCTACCTGAACTGTGATGTAATATGTTGGTATGGCATAGAAGTGATAAAAATTAGTCAATATGTCGACCACTACATAGATACAGTCCTTACCCTAGACCTTGGGTAGGCCTGTGATGAAGTCCATCGATATACTCTCCCATTTCTTCTCTGGAATGGGGACTGGTTGAAGTAGCCCTGCTAGAAGAGAATTCTATGACTTGTTCTACTGGCAGGTCACACACTCGCTGATGTTTCTCATAATGTCATGTTTGAGGCCCTTCCATGAGAACCTCTCCTTGATCTGTCTGTAGGTTTTGAAAAACCCCTGATGGCCTGCCAGTGATGAATCATGAACTACTGTGAGGATCTTCTTCTTGAGCCCCAAATCTGGCACCAAGTAGACTCTATCCTTGTAGAATATGGCATCGTCAATGACCCTATACTTGTCATCCTGTATCTGTCCATCCATCACCTCACAAGAGAACTTGTTCTTGGAATATTCCACTAACAAGTGGGATTTCCAATCTGCTAAAATCTCCATCAAAGAACATGTTGTAATTGTCCTCGATAGTGCATCAACCACAATGTTCTTCTTCCCCTTGACATACTCTATGTCGAAGTTGAATGCCTGTACCTTCGTCACCCATTTCTGTTGGCGCTCACTGAGGTCCTTCTTCTCAAGGAAATACTTCAAGCTATTGTGATTTGTATTGACCACGAATTTGTTGCCCACCAAATATTGTTTGAATTTGGTCAAGGCATGCATGATTGACAACATCTCGTTGTCATAAATGGAGTACAACCTCTCAGGTTGACTAAGCTTCCTGCTCTTAAATACAATGGGGTGTCCTCCCTGCATCAAAACTACCCTGATAACCTCGTCGGATGTGTCACACTCTAGTACAAATGGCAAGGTGAAGTCTGGTAATGCCAACACTGGAAAAGTGCTCATGACTTCCTTCATGTGATCAAAGGATTTCTGTGATTCCTCAGTCTAGATGAAATCCCCATGCTTGGTAAGATTTGTCAGCGGTGCTCCAAGTTGAGAAAAACCCCAGACAAACCACCGTTAATAGCTGCACAACCCGAAGAAACTCCTCAACTATGTTACATTCTTGGGCACTAGCCAGTCTAGAATGGCCCTGATCTTTTCTTGGTGCACCTGTACCCCCCGTGCACTGATGATATGCCCTAAGTAAAAAAAAAATTCATACCAAACTCACACTTGGACTCTTTGGCATATAATGATTGTGCCTTCATGATGCTCGATACCTCATCCAAGTCCCTCATATGCTCTTGCCATGTCTTACTGTAGACCAAGATGTCATCGAAGAAAACCAAGACTTATTTCCTCAACTGATCCCTGAATATGTGGTTCATGAAAGAGTGGAACGTAGAGGGTGAATTGGTTAGCCCAAATGGAATAAATAGGAACTCAAAATGTCCAAAGTGACATCGAAATGTCATATTCTCTATGTCCTGCTCTCAGATGTTGATCTAGTGATACCTAGAGCGTAGATCAATCTTTGAGAAGAAAAATACCCCATGCAGTTCATCCATGAACTCGTCAATGCGTGGGATAGGATACTGGTTCTTGATGATTTTCTTGTTCAAGGCTCGGTAATCAATGCACATCCTCATGGTGCCATCCTTCTTCATAACTAAGACAACTGAAGAACCGAATGGGTTGTTGCTCAGTTTGATGTGTCCCATCGCTAGCAATTCCTTGATTGCCTTCTCTATCTCATCCTTGAGCCTCCTAGGATGATGATAGGGAGGGGGTGATCATCGGTTTGGCCCTCTCTTCCAACTCAATGGGGTGCTCAAACCCCCGGTCAGGTGGTCTCCCTGGTGGAATCGACTCAAAAACCTATTGATGTCGTCCCAGCAAATTATTGATCTCTGTATGATACTGTCATCGACCCTATGAATCCTTTTGCATAGTGATCAAACACTCAACGACATATACTACCTTCCCATGTCTGAATATCCTCTCCATCCTCTTGGTTGACACTATACTGGGTGCTCCTGTCGACATACCTCTTAGAACAACCTTCTTCCTGTCATGGTCTTTGAATCCCATCTCCAAGGTTTGGTAATTGGTGGTGATTTTTCCCAAGGTAATCATCCATTGGACTCCCAACACCACATTTGTGTCAAATAGGTCAACCACGTAAAATGTGTCTCTCACTGTGTAGTTGCCTAACTTTACCTCCAAGTCTGGGACTCTCTCTAGACACTCCACTGTGTGGACATCTACTATTGCAAAATCAAACCCCTCAAACTTCTCTATTTGAAGTGCTCGTCTCAATACTATTGAAGCGTCGATGAAGTTATAGGTTGCCCCACCATCTATCAGGTTGATTTCCCGTTGCCCCTGAATAGTCCCTCTGATCCGGAGGGTATCATACCTAGGAACACCATAAAGGGTCGCTATGAATCCTCCCTTTACTGGTTTCCTCCTGCTAGCCTACTCAGGCGGCTGTGGGACTATTGGAGGATGGGCTCCTATCGGTGTCAGTGGTCTATGAGGAGGTTTCTCCTTTGCTTGTGTTGACTCCTCCTCTGAGCTAGTGGATCCATTGTCCTACTCCTCCTCCTCACTATCCACATTGTCTGTTGCCACCTCAATATAATGAATCTCTCCCTTGGCTATGCACCTGTGGCCTGGGACCCAAGGGTCTCTGTAGTTGAAGAAAAGCTTCTTCCTCATAATCTCTCGCCTAGTCTCATCATTCAACTTCTCCTTTCCCTTCCATTCTCTCTGGAATGGCTTCCTATCTCGATCCTTCTGGGGTATGAAGGGTTTGGAAAAGGTTTTAGTCTTTGGCACTAAGTCTGCCAAATCTAAAGTGTGAAGGATGGCATCCTTCAAGGTGGGAGGCTTGTATGCCTCCAGCCATCCTCTCAAAGGCTCTGTGAATAGAATGATCAACCTGGGATATGATATATCTGTCATTGCCATGGCTACCCACTGAAACTCCATGATGAATGCCTCTATTGTGCCATTTTGTCTCAATTGGGCTATATTCCTGAAGTGGATCTCATGATCCCTCTTGTCAAACCTGTCCATGAGCCTCTTTGTGAACTCCCTATAGGAGGTGATGCGACTGTGACCCAATATCACCAATCCATGATACCACCACTCGTGTGCCTCACCCTCCAAGTGTAAGGTCGCGAAACTGATGGCCTCTGTCTCGGTCATCTGATTGAGCTTGTAGTATGTGTCTAGCTTCTATACCTAAGCTCTGGCAGTGCATTTGGACGATTCGTCGAAAGAAGGTATGGTGACTTTACCAACTTTTTGGATGAAATCCATGTTATGCCCTTGTTGTTGTTGTTTTCCTCCTCTCTATGGCTCTCTGGGTCAGTTCCTAAGTCTGAGTCCATAGTACTTGACTAGGGTCATGTACTGATCGAAGTCACGACCCAATGCTGCGTACTCCCTCCGATATTCTGCTATGTCCTCTGTATGAGTGGGTGGCCTCTATGTTATCGACGGTTGTGATACTACCAGGGGTGCTCTCTGGAAACTGGCAAACAAGGGTCTGGGAATCCTACTCACAGAGGTGTATGTGCGAGTGGGTGACTGGGGTGTATTGCCTGCTCATGAGTTCCCCTGTGCTGCATGCAAGGCTTGTGTGTCTGGGGTTCCCACTCTAGCCAATCTATCAACCACCTGTGCCAAGGACTGAGACATGGTCCGCTGACTAGCTAACATATCGTCGATAACCTGCATGAAAGTTGTCTTTGGTTTCATGGGGGCCTTGCCACTACCCTCTAGTCGCTCATATCTGTCTCCTAGCATCCTCTCTACCTTGCGCTCAACCTCACGCACTTCCTTTATCTCTACTTCTCTGTGTGCCTCTTCATCTTCCTCTGAGCTAGGAGGAAAAGGAGGAAAGTCAGGCCTAGACCTTCTTTCCCTATGCCTGTTGTAAGTGACATATTCATCACCTATGTGTTCATAGCCCTCTGGATCTTCTGCTGCACTCACCGTCTTTAGTCACAGGTTGGCAGGACTAAAGCTTTGATACCACTTTAATGTTCTGGACTTGGATATTCTACGAAACACTGGTAATGTGTGTGTAGGATTAATCGTTTACATCATATAAATGATCATACAAATAACAAATGCGACAAAGGATTGCAAAGTTTATATTATGATATCTCTGCAAAGTACAAAGGCCGAATGCAACTAAGTAAAATGAATCACTCAGCTAGATCAAAATACAAAAGGATATTAGCTGAAATACAATAATCAAACTAAATGATAATACTCAACAATAGATGAGCATTGCGGTATCAATGGATGAGTTGGAACTATGGCAGTTCGTACGATAACTGCTGGAAGTCTGGAAAGTTCTCCCTGGCGGCTATACCTCTCGAAATGGCCTGGAAACTGTCCCAAATGGTGTGCCCTTCTCTAGCTCTCAGGCATAGTAACTGACCGACCCCTCTACTGGTGGGTCTGGACCCTACATGGATTCCCCTAGGGGACTGCGCCCCTCTCTCACTGGAAAAATGCGTCCTAGTGATTCCACCGTTGGAATTGGCTAAGATGTATCTCAAAATGATCGCCTTGATCTACTGGGAAATGGGTCGGAAGGTTTTCCCTGAATCTAATCTAATGCTCGCTCGAGAACCCCGAATGTGTCCGCCAAAAGTTTCTCACTTCCAAGTCTGGAAAATGTGCCTCAGATGATTCCTCCATTGGAATCTGACGAGGAACCAAGCAAAAGATGTTCCTTTCCTTTCTCTCAACTGGGTTAGAGGGGAATCTCTGAAATCTCCCTGGATGGGAGAAGTTGATTCCTTGAACCTCCTCAGGAGATGCGCCCTCTCCCTGAATAAGTGTGCCCTAGCTGCTGGACACTGCGTAACTGTTGCTAAAGAATGATGGAAGACTTGTGTGATCTTCCTGATGACTAGGGTGCGTCTCTCAACACCAAAATCAACCAACTGGTGTCTTCCTCCTAGAATCTACTGAACTATCTCTCCTGATATGCACCTCTCTCCTCAATGACAAGTCATAATCTGCATAATGATGAATTATGTCACTGACTCTTCTCTTATATCTTTCCAAAACCCCAATTCACTGTTGACTTCTAATTTTAGCTCATCTGTTCTATTTTTAGCTCATAATGACTTAAAAACGCTTTTAACCATTTTTAGCTCAATGTCACTTTCCAAACATAACACCTTTGACTGGAGTGATCTCTAGTAACCCTGTTTACCCCTTTTATAGCCCCAACTATAGTCTAACGGGGCAGTTTAGACCATTAAGCCTCCTCTTTGGAGCTTCTATTTAGAAAGGGACATTACATTATCAATCGTTTTCGTTTCACACCAGAACATATTTTTATAAATTTTTATTTGTTTGTGACAGGTTATGAAATAGATAAAAAGGTGGAATGGCCAGTGTAGGCCCACTCCAACCAAACTGAGGTAATGGATCATAACCCCAGTTTGTGTGGTCACTCTATCAATTTTTTTTTTATCGCAACCAGAGCATGAAGGGATTTGACCTTCTACATGTATTTGTTTCTAGTTACTTCAACACTTGTTCAACTTCACTTAGATCAAATAGCGGTGATTTTTTTTGTAGTGTTGCTATTCATATCAAAACAAATGGTGTAGGAAATTCTGGGTATCGACATATGTGTTTTTCTTTGCAAAGACAAGTCCGCAACTCCCTTATCAGGTAACGTGTGTTTTGTTTACTTTGATAGTTATGTATCTCTCCATCTCATTATACTTTCATGCATTCCAAAAGTTCTAAAAAGTATTTGTTATGGGTTTTGCAGGTCGTTACGGAAACTAGTGTGTATTCGACTCTTATGCCAAGTGGTAGACGGCATAGTCTACCCGCCTTCAACTCCAAGCCGAGACTTTGCAAAATGCACGAATTGTTCTCTCTCTCTCTCTCTCTCTCTCTCTCTCTCTCTCTCTCTCTCTATATATATATATATATATATATCTTTCAAGTAGTAACGCAACTCCTCTCTATAATTTCGTTAAACAAATTGTGTTACAATTGTATATATTGGTTTTTCAATTATCTTGTTGCATGAATATATTTGTATATTCTCCCAAGCTCATGGCTTGAGGCTGATAATCTCACTATGAATCTCATTTATGATTTAGCTAGAGAATGCCCAACTCGAATCCAAGGTTGAATCAAGGGTTTTTGGTTACAATTAATACCATTCCTGAATTATATGTTTGATATTTGACAATGAAGTTGCGACTATAGAGTCTGACGAACTAGGGTTGCTTTGGTTTTAAAAACCCTATTTTTTTTTTGAAATTAAACCCTAGCTAAAAACTATTAAAGGGTTTGTTATTCTTATGTGTTATCTTTTCCACAACTTATACTTTGTAACATAAATGTTTATACTACCTCTTTTGAATGTCTATATATAGAGAGACAAAACTTTCATTACTATTATGATAAACTATTTATTTTATGTAAATGTACTTTCTATGTTCACCATACTTGGATATTCACATTTCATTATGCAGAAAAATATATACACAAATATCTAACTAGAAATGTATAAGTATATTCGAATTTTTCCCCCTTTTTTTTTTGGTTCTTCATGTAGGGTTCATTATTTGATTTGTAAAATTATAGTATAGAAAGAAATCTCCATGTAACTTCACATATAAACAAAAGTTCTAAAGTTTAAACCATGCAGAGAAATAAAATTAAATCTCTTATTTATTTTTGTAATATTCCCAAAGTTAAATTATTACTGCATCTAGTTACGAGGGTTACAAGAGTATACAATCTTTCTCCAACTCTCTACTATATATATAAAAAGAAAGAATAAATATCTCTGTATTTTTCTTCTGCATTGGTATTTTATAAAGATTTCATGTATTTCAACTTTTCAAAAATAACTATTATCTATCGCAAAAAAGTAATATTCTTCTACTACAATATTTATATACTATCAAATATTTCACATTTTTCAATATTTTCTATACTATAATATCACTGTGGTTATTTTAACATTCCTTACCATAAACAATTAATAAATTCAAGAGAAGCAAAGATAAAGAATAAAGATTTCACATCTAATAGGAAAGAATAATATATTAGAATTCACATATCTGAGCCTGCTTCAAATATGGAAACTAATATCTCTCGGGGGGAACTCAATTGGCAAGTGTTGTGATATGAAGTTCCATGAGGTTTCGAGTTCAAATTCCCCTCACTTATCTTGTGTGTTGTGTATGGGGAATAGTGGGCACACCTGGAGTTTATAGTGGTAGCATTTGGATAACACGACCCCATGTAATGCAAGTATGTTCCCAACTATTTGTCGATTCCGCCAGACAAAAAAAAATATGGAAACTAATTGAATAGAAAACCAGTTCCACCCAACCATAAACTTGAACAGGAAAAATCACTTGCTCTTGTCACCCCCGAGCCTAAACCATTATTCCATAAGGACTGAAAATTTCTATAACCTTCTCCAGATAAATACATAGATTGACTCTTTCTCAGAACCATCAAACTCAATTCCTTCTCGCAAGTATTGAGGAATGCCATGTCTTCTCTATACTTGTATTTCCTTGTTTCACCAAGGAGAATAATATCTTTCCTAGGTCTTTATTTTCCAAGTTAGCCTCATCCCTAACCCTAGGGAGTTTTCTTGGCCTAACTTTGTGCTAGCTTGTCCCCTCAAATCCCACATCTTTGGGAGTATATTTACACTTGTCCTCATGGAAAATATTTACATTGATGGTTTTTATCCCTTTTCACTCTCCCATGGAATAATGGTTTACTCCTTTGTCACTAGATTTTCTTGGCCTAACTTTGTGCTAGCTTCCCTCAAATCCCACATCTTTGGAAATAGATTTACACTTGTCCTCATGGAAAATATTTACACTGATGGTTTTTATCCCTTTTCACTCTCCCATGGAATAATGGTTTACTCCTTTATGACTAGATTTTCTATTCAATTTGTCTCTAGTTAAATAAAATAAATTAAAAATATTTTTTACAAAAATGTTCCTCATCATAAATATTTATGATGATATAATTTTAGCATAAATATTTTTCCTCAAAAACTTTCTCAACATAATATAGTTTAAATAAAAATATTCAAATATTCATAAACAAAGGGATATTACATCCTTCCCCCATTGAATTGAACACCATCCTTAGTGTTCCCATTTGAGTATCTCATCTCTTGAACATGAATGGCCGAGCCTTCTTCATGGATTCTTTCATTTCCCAAGTGGCCTCCTCGGGACTAAAGTGCCTCCATTGTACTTTAACCCGGGCGACGACTCGATTCCGCAAATTTTTTTCCCTCCTGTCGAGAATGTGTAATGGTTCCACTTGGAACTCACCTTCTGGTTCCACCTGAATCATATTTCAATTTATAATATGAGTTATATCATGTACATATTTTTTAAACAATGAAACATGAAATACATTGTGTACTTTTAAATTGGTTGGTAGTGCAAGATGATAGACCATTGGCCCAACTCTAGTAAGCACTTCAAATGGCCCATAATATCATGGTGACAACTTGGAACTCCTTCTGAATTTGAATGAATTATTTATGGGTTTAACTTTTAGGTAGAAATGATCTCCCTCAATGTACTCTGCATGCACCCTTTTTAAATATGTGAAACTATTTTGTCTATCTTGTGCACTTTTTAGAATCTTTTTTATTTTCTTTGAACAATTGTTTCCATTTCTTTTAACATTTCCGGACCCAAAATAATTCTATCAGCTGGATTGTCCCAATAACCTAAAATTGAAGAAGACTTGAAAAACTTGAATAATTATTGCAAGTGAAATGTTATGTGTTTAAATCAACAGGATCAATTTGCAACACATAAATTTAAGGATTACTTATGCAAAATACACATAGATAGGAGCATAAATATTGAACAGTAGACATAAAACACAGCAATTGATAAAGGAGTTCACCCTCTTATGGGCTACATCTCCTGGTCTAGCTTCCAATGGATCATTATTATTAATTTCTCAAAAAGTGCTCAAAAACATGTCTTACAATGCTCAAACTAACAAACCGACTGCTCCAATGGCTTCCCAGCATCCCAAAACCCCTGTCTGGGCTCTTTCGGCACCTCAATCGGTCGAAAAATGAAGAAGTTAGGCCTCCTGGAAGTCTCCCTCTTCAACTTTGTTGTCTCTGGTTCTACAATTCGCACCCTCCTTGAGCGAACCTGGCTCACACGCTCTTTTAAGCGTAAAAACCTGGCACTGGGCGCAACCGTGCCAACGGTGCAAATTGTAGGATGGTTAAGGCGCCTCCAACCCCTAACCGCCTCGGCACTTAGGCATATGGCATGTGACCTCGCGCATTTGATAAAAGGTGGTTATGTAGTTACACAATTGTGTAACTCCCCCCGCGCTCCATCTCGGGGTCATATGCAATGTAAAATAACCGTGGGTCAAACCCCACGCAAATGTTACAACCGCGCACACAAACTGTGGGTTATAGTATTAAAAACCCCGCGCAAATGTATTAACACATTTTATAATAGGCCACGGGCTATATAGTTTACCTCGCGCGTGATTTGTTAACGCCGCTCCATATACCATATAGTCACATTGTTTTACAATGGAACCACGGGTCGGGGCTAAGCCCCGGCCCGCCCCCCTTTCCAATTAAAACAACACATCAATTCAAATATATGTGCATTGAGTTCTATAACAAGGAACATCGGCGGGAAAGTTGGTTATTGGAATTTGTTAAGGTATTATGTGGAAGAGAGGTCCGGGGGTCGAACCCCACGGCCTCCAACATTTTACATATAAACTCCTTAGCCAACCAGTGAGCGACACGTGGTGCCCTTGGATTGGGCCATGTGTCCTCCTATTATAGGCCACCCAATGACACGTGTCAACATCCAACTCGCCCAAAATCGACCAATGAAAATGTGCCACATCATCCAACTACCACATCATCGGATGGTATGGCCCTGCCACGTCACCGTACGGACTGTATGGACAGGTACAGTCAGCATCCAAAAATTTTGCATGTTTTCCTTGGCAAACAGATCGCGATATCTTCTCCATATGGACTCCGTTTGAGAAAGTAAATATATCGCCGGAATCAAGAAGATGAGACGGACGCAATGGCACTATTTTCGTCACATTCCGAGCACTTTGAAAATTGAGCAAAATTTGATCCCCTGATCACACCTCCCCATTGGAAAGCTTTTGGACCTCCAAAAGACTATATCAGTATATGTGAATATGAGGGTATAGTTCCCTCACCTTTCCAACCTCAATCCACTTGGCCTTGCTTGGATTCGTCCCTTTAAGACCAACTCGCAAATACTCCACATTTCCTCGCTTCGAAGTTCGCATTCTCCTGTCAAGTATGGTGTCTTCATGCAGTTTTGTTAGATACTCTGGAGAAAAATCATCTATGGAAGGAATCTGAACATGCTCTCCTTGATCATCAATCAATGGAGGCTCATACAACTTCAAATTATCAACATTAACAACTGTATACATCTGCATATATGGAGGCAAATCTAAACGAAAAGCATTGTTACCAATCTTGTCGACAATTTTGAAAGGACCATATCGAATTGGTTTCAACTTTTTACCTTCTCCCTTAAGCCTTTCCTTGCTGATGTAAAGCCACACTTCATCACCAACTTCGAAACTGTGATCAACACGATGCTTTTCATGTCTCGCTTTGTACTTGGCCTGACTCTTTTCCAACTGCTCGTGCACCACCTGATGTATCGACTGAATTTGTTCGATGAACTTCTTTGCCCGATCAATATCATATTTCCCATCAACAACAATATCTTTCCCAAATATGAAATCTAAAGGCTAATTGGGAAAATAGCCAAAACATGCCTCAAATGGCGACGTTTGAGTCGAAGAGTGCTTAGCTCGATTGTATGCATGTTGAACGTAGTGTAAATGTTCATCCCAAAGCTTAGGATGCTTACTGCAATAAGCACAAAGAAGATGTACTACTGTACGATTCACCACCTCTGTCTGACCATCTGTCTGAGGATGAAAAGATGTGCTTTTTTTCAACTTGGTGTCCATGAGTGCCCACAAACTCGACCAAAAACTTCCAACAAATCGAGAATCCCGATCAGAAATGATGGACTTGGGCAAACCAAAATGCACCCAAACATTTTGAAAGAACAATTGTGTCCTTTGTTCCATTGTTACCTTCTTAGTACAAGGCATCAAAATACACATCTTGTTAAAATGATCAACCACAACATAAAGATAATCATGACCTCTTCTCGACATAGGTAAACCACCAACAAAATCCATGGAAATACTTTCCCAAGGTTGAGAAGGAACTGGAAGTGGAGTGTACAAACCCAAATTTCGATTACTATGTTTACTTGTAGCACACAACGAACATCCCTGAACATATCGCGAAACACTTTCATTCATCTTAGGCCAGTAGCAGTATCTTTGCAAATTTTCCACTGTCTTGCCTACACCAAAATGACCAGCAATAAGAGAAGAATGCGCTTCT
>ML821068.1:30267-41228 GCA_009831015.1 Picea engelmannii | reverse complement strand
ATTATTATTAATTGCTCAAAAAGTGCTCAAAAACATGTCTTACAATGCTCAAACTGACAAACCGACTACTCCAATGGCTTCCCAGCGTCCCAAAACCCCTGTCTAGGCTCTTTCGGCACCTCAATCGGTCGAAAAATGAAGAAGTTAGGCCTCCTGGAAGTCTCCCTCTTCAACTTTATTGTCTCTGGTTCTACAATTCG
Organism: Picea engelmannii; assembly: GCA_009831015.1. Taxonomy (NCBI): domain Eukaryota; kingdom Viridiplantae; phylum Streptophyta; class Pinopsida; order Pinales; family Pinaceae; genus Picea; species Picea engelmannii. The sequence continues at coordinate 41,028 of ML821068.1, read as the reverse complement.
CACCCTCCTTGAGCGAACCTGGCTCACACGCTCTTTTAAGCATAAAAACCTGGCACCAGGCGCAACCGCGCCAACGGTGCAAACCGTAGGACGGTTAAGGCGCCTCCAACCCCTAACCGCCTCGGCACTTGGGCGTATGGCATGTGACCTCGCGCATTTGATAAAAGGTGGTTATGTAGTTACACAACTGTGTAACTCCCCCCGTGCTCCATCTCAGGGTCATATGCAATGTAAAAGAACCGTGGTTCAAACCCCACGCAAATGTTACAACCGCGCACACAAACTGTGGGTTATAGTATTAAAAACCCCGTGCAAATGTATTAACACATTTTATAATAGGCCACGGGCTATATAGTTTACCCCGCGTGAGATTTGTTAACGCCGCTCCATATACCATATAGTCACATTGTTTTACAATGGAACCATGGGTCGGGGCTAAGCCCCGGCCCGCCCCCCTTTCCAATTAAAACAACACATCAATTCAAATATATGTGCGTTGAGTTCTATAACAAGGAACATCGGCGGGAAAGTTGGTTATTGGAATTTGTTAAGGTATTATGTGGAAGAGAGGTTCGGGGGTCGAAACCCGCGGCCTCCAACATTTTACATATAAACTCCTTAGCCAACTAGTGAGCGACACGTGGCGCCCTTGGATTGGGCCACGTGTCCTCCTATTATAGGCCACCCAATGACACGTGTCAACATCCGACTCGCCCAAAATCAACCAATGAAAATGTGCCACATCATCCAACTACCACATCATCGGATGGTACGGCCCTGCCACATCACCGTACGGACTATACGGACAGGTACAGTCAGCATCCAAAAATTTTGCCTGTTTTCCTTGGCGAACAGATCGTGATATCTTCTCCATGCAGACTCCATTTGAGAAAGTAAATATACTGCCAGAATCAGGAAGACGAGACTGACGCAATGGAACTGTTTTCGTCGCATTCTGAGCACTTTGAAAATTGAGCAAAATTTGATCCCCTGATCACCCAACTAACAGGTGTTCAACACTTCCTGTCGTACAAAACTTAAAAGAGACTCATTTTTAATGATGTCTAACAATCATTTTTTGTATGCAAAATAAACCAAATGAAGGTAATATTCCCACTTTGTGGGGTGGTGCATTACATGCATTTGCAACATATCCTCTATGATTTGGTTAGTCCTTTCGGTCTGACCGTCAGTATGAGGATGATATGCGGTATTAAAACTCAGTTGGGTGTCTAAACCATTGAACAATTTTTTCCAAAAATTCGAAGTGAACTTCACATCCCTGTTTGAAACGATAGTTTTGTGTAAACCATACAATCTAAAATTTTCTTTCATGAAAATATTTGTAATGTTTATGGCCTTGTGAGTAGATTCACTGGGATAAAGTGTGCATCTTTGGTGATTTTATCTACTACCACCATTATAGAGTCATTATGCTTCTTAGTAATAGGTATTCCTATAATAAATTCCATACTAATCACTTCCCATTTCCATAATAAAGTCCATACTAATCACTTCCCATTTCCATAATAAAGTTTTGTAATAAAGGCTACAATAATCTTGTTGGGTGATGGTGTTTAGATTTATCTTGCTGGAACTATAGGAATCTAGTTAGGTATTCATCCAATTATGTTTTCATTCTTGGAAAAAAATACACTTTCTTCAATGTTGTTATGGTCTTTTGGTATCCAAGGTGTACTAAATAAGGTTTCTTATGTACTTCAACTAATATCAAGTTTTTCAATTCCATGTTGTTTGGAACGTAAATTATGCCTTTGTACCATAATATACCCTCTTGATTACAACTGAATTTTGGTTCATCCCCTATAGACTCATCATTCTGGAATTTTTCCTGTAATTTTCTGTAATTTTCATCACTTTAAGTTGTTGATTTAATTCTCTATTTCAGATCAGATTGTACATTACTGCTAAAAATTGCATTCAATTTTCTGCTAAGTGCATCTTCTACTTTGTTCTCTTTTCCTTTAATATATTTTATTTCAAAATCATATTCACTAAGGAAAGCTAAACATCTAGCTTGTCGTGCATTTAAATTTTGTTGGTTGAATAAGTACTTAAGGTTGATATTGTCGGTTTTTAACACAAATATCCTACCCAACAAGTAGTGTCGCCACATTTCTAATGCATGTACAATAATAGTAAATTCTATATCATGAGGTGCATAATTTTCTTCATGAGGTTTTGGTTTTCGTGATTCATATGCAATTACATAATCATCCTGCATTAACACTCCCCCTAGCCCTTCCTTTGAAGCATCCTTACATACCACAAAGTCCTTATGTGGATCTGTTATCCTCAGAATAGGTGTTGTTGTTAACAACTGTTTTAGCTTTTCAAAGCGTTCTTGAGAGTTCTCAGTCCATTTAAATACAATTCCCTTTTTCTACAAAGAGGTTGTTGGATAAGAAGGTTTTGAAAAAACATCTATGAACCTACAATAATACCATGTGATGCGCATAAAAGATCGGACATCTGACACATCTTTAGGTACTGTCCAATATAGGATTGCTTTGACCTTTTCTAGGTCAATTGAAATCCCTTCTTTTGAAAATACATGCCCCAAATACTGCACTTTATCCTAATAAAATTCACATTTACTGAACTTGGCATACAATTGATCCTCTCTAAGTGTTTTTAGAACCTGTCTTAAGTGTTCTTCATGTTCCTCTTTATTCTTTGAATAAATAAATATATCATCGATAAACACAATCAGAAAATTGTCTAAATATTTTCTCAGTACATTGTTCATTAGGCACATAAATGTAGCATGTGCATTTGTTAAGCCAAAAGGTACAACTACAAACTCATAATGTCCATATCTGGTCTAGAATTTTTTTTTGTAAATGTCTTCCTCTTTAATCCAAACCTGATGGTAGCCTGATCTTAAAACTGTCTTTGAAAATATATTATCTCTTCCTACTTGATCAAATAAGTCATCAATGTGGGGTAAAGGATACTTGTTCTTAATCGTCATTTTTTTAAGTTGTTTGTAATCAATGCACAATATGAAAGTTCCATCTTTCTTTTTAACAAATAGAACCGGTGTTCCCCATGGAGACACACTAGGTCTGATACACTGTTTATACATTATCTCTTGGAGCTACGTTTTAAGTTCAGTCAATTCTGGAGTACTCATCCAATAAGGGACTTTAGATATAGGTGTAGATCCAAGAATTAAATCTATAGTGAAATCTATGTCTCTTCTAGAAGGTAATCCTAGAATTTCTTCCGGAAACACATCCTAAAATTCCTTTAATATTCGGTCTTCAGTTAATAGATTTTTATTATTTTCTCATTATTAATACACACATGCACAAAATAAGTATCACAACCTTTTCTTGCATCTCATTTTAATTGTAACATTGAGATTTGTCTCACTGACACACCCCATGGTATTTCTTTTAATGTCTTACAATTTCCAAAATCATCTAAACAATTGAAAGTTGTCCCTACGATTTACCACAACTAAATGATTTTCTAACCAATCCATGCCTATGAGTAAATCATAAGATACTAAATGTAATATGTTTAGATCTACTTTAGTCTCTGTTTCATCCATAATTATTGAACAATCTCTTACAAGTTCAACAACCTTATGCTTTGTTCCAGTGGCTAATTGAACTAGCTAGGATTTCTTGTGTTTGGTTTTATCCAGTTTATAGCCTTCTACTATTGCAGGTGAAATATAACTTAAAATTGCACCAGGATATATTAAAATACATACATGTTTCTCTTTAATCATACCTTCTATCTCCACCATGGAATATTGATGATCATCCTGTCGATTTTCCAGGGCAGCATTGATCTTGTGAGTGCATCTAGCCATATCATTTACTTTCAATGCTTCCTTGATGTTGTGTACTCCCAGATTTATGTCTTGATACAAATGAGGTTCTTTGAAACCCCAACACTGTAATGATGGCCTAATCATCTTATTTACCAAATTTGCAGGTTTGCCACTATTCTAAGATGATACCCTTTGTTTTCCATTGAAACTGTTTCTCCTAACTAGTGTGTTATGCGATGTTTGTTGTGGATGTTTAAACTACTTCTTCCTAGGATCAAACTTGTCCATGTTCCTATTTTTCCATGTTTTTTTAATTTTTCGACCTCTACTTGAATTGGGTGAAGCACAACTTGGTGTGACTTATTACTTCAACCATAGTCTTAGGATTAAGGAACTCAATTTTATCCTTATATGCTTGAGGTAGACAGCTCATAAACTACTGAACCTTTTCCTTTTCCTCTCTAAGGTAAGGTACATATCTCATTAAATTTACAAACTTATTGACAAAGTCCTAAATAGTCATTTGTCCTAGTTTGAGATCATGAAATTCATTGGCTTTTTCATCATAGTATCTTTTGTTTAAACAATTTTGTTTAAAATATTTTTTGAATGTTTTCTAATTAAATTCACTACTTCTAATATTATTCACTATTTTAGTCTCTTGCCACCAAATGGAATCTTTACCATTCAGTTGGTACATCACCAACCTAGCTCTCAAACTCCCTAGATAGTTGTAAATTTAGAAATACTTACCCATGTTTAGAATCCGAGATTATGCTCCTTCTTCAAACTCTCCATCAAAACTGGGTGTTCTAATCTTTTTAAATTGACCAAGTGGTTCGTTATCATGCCACTTTCGTTTATTGGTTTTGGGTACAATATTTTGTAAGGTACTACTTTCAGAGTTATCTTCACTACTACCTTTAGTTAACAGTTTTGTTTTATCACTAAGTATTGCTTGTTCTTTATGCTTGTGTGACTTGATTTGAAAATTCCTTTTTAGCATTGCTGGAAGTCTGTCCTACATTTCTGTTATGTTTCATTTCAATCATATTTTTTAGTAGGATTTCATTCAATTCTTCATGTTCTTTACTAGCCTTGAGTAATTTTTCATTATCTTCCTTGATCCTCTGTAATTCTACCCTTATGCTATGCACGATTTCCAACAGACCTAAAGGGTTATCCTGTGGTTTCTCACTATTCAACTCCATATACATTTGTGGAACACTATGTGTTGATTTTCCAAAATCTTCAGCCATTACACTTGTTTTTCTTGGTCTCGATATCCGATATGTGAAAAACATGATTTCCATCAATTCTTCTTTTTTTTTAAAGCAAGAGTATGACTATGTGTATATATATACCATGAAAACCAAACTGTTTTTTACTTTGAGCCCATAAGGACCTAGTGCTTGAACCATGCTCTGATACCATTTGTAATGTATCCCATTCACTATTTTTTTTTTTAAATTAATTAATAATTTATGAGTGTGTGTGTGTATATATATATATATATATATATATATATATATATATATATTCTTCATGCATACATAGTCTCTCCCTGGTATTACTTATGTTATACAATTCTCGCTTTTTTCAATTAACATTGTTCATTAATGATCATGGTGTTACCATGATAAGTTGAGAATCTTGTCTTCTATAATAAACACTACAACATTCCATGAGTATGTATTCGCAAAGTTCCTCTTTCAGGTATACCTTATTTCAACCATGTCTCCTTTCATGTTCGTACCCAATTGTACTTATGATTATAAAATTTCTCCAATATTTATTTCCCATTGTCTATTGTGTGAATTCACTAACTTCCATGTACACCATACATTAAGTACTCACAAGATCTCATTATCCTAGGTAATGGATACTATTTATTTTCTTTATTTTAACTTTATAATAGGCTTTCATTCAAGCATGTTATATGATTATTCCATAATCATAGTTCAATATATATATATATATATATAAATCAATTATTTTTGTTAATAGTTTTTCCATCTATATTTTACTATAAGCAAATATGCTCAATACAAACATTATGAAGCCATATTTCCCATACTCTTTACACTTGTTTTCTTTGATACAAGTTGCATGTCATAATTATATATTTCGACCTCTCCTCAAGTTTGGTGCTACACCCTATATAACATACCGACCTAGCTTCACAACTATAAGTCAGATAGGTGGCTTACTTGCCATATTTGCAATGGGTTTCGTTATTTTCAAATCACTAGAAATTAATAAGACTTCAAATGAACTCTGGGTTGGATCATCTCAGTGTCCTCCACAAACGAGGTTAAATTAACCATGTACTAAGCCTCTTAATACTCATTGATAGTATTTTTATCGCACAAGTTGTAGGTTGTTCAAATCCCTACCCAACCACAAAATGGCAACAACTAAGAGAACACCTACCCACTATCACCTTAGGAAGGTATTTTCGTCACTTTAGAGGTGAAGTGGTCACTTCAAGGGGGGAATCCCAAGTGACCCTAGGGGGAAATGAGATGATGGAAGTGTATCCCTATAGGTCAAGATACTAAGTGTGGAAGGGCTTGATGAAAGGTCTTGGTAGTAGCTAAAGGTTTCCAAGAGGTAATAGTACCTGTAAAGAGTGATGTACCTGCCCGAGACACAAGAACAAGCCAAGTATATGCGTATAATGTTAGGTGGACAAGAAAGTTAAGCTTTTTTTCCCTAATTGCAGAAGTAAACAATTATGTATATCATCAAAAAATGATAATGATAGCTTCAAAATAAATTTGTTCAAAGCTTAGTGAAAGGTACAAGAGACAAGCTAACAAATTGACTGGTTTAGCTCAAGAATATAGCATAAAACTTTAGCAACAATGTAAGGCTGTTGTAAAAATTTATGCAGAAGTAACTATCAGCCTTATGTCTGTAACAAAAAAATTATTACAGTAGAGAAATCAGCCACCAAAAATCACAAGTAATCCACCCAAAAAGTGTGCTAGGGTTAGGAGAAAATAGGGGCAAACTTCTAGAAATATTTTATGGTTGAGTTAGGAGTTATTTGAAGGTTTGATTTAGGGTTTCTATAGCCATAATGGATGTAGATGAAATTTTATAACATCAGCAATAATTACTCAGTAAATTGATACACCCTAGTTCTTCAACCAAGCAATAAAAGCATAAAATTGATTCCAACTTAGACAACCTCAAAATATTGACTTCTCACGTTTACCAAGGAAAGTAATTTATATCTCTAATGAAAAATTCAGATTAGTGCCTTAATATTTGGATGAATGATGTCTTTAAACACAAGTTGTATCAAAAATTTCTCTAGGGGTGTAAATCCTCTTACTCCCTAGGGTATGCCAATCAAACTAGGGTAAAATCTAGGAGGGTATACACACTCGTATTCCTCCTAGCAACCCTTGCAAAATGACTTGTAAACTTAGAAAATTAGATTAATATTAATGGAGGGTGTATCCAACATACTCCTCCTATGGTTTCAACCAACAATAACCAAGAAATAGCTAACAAATGCAGATTTTTCCTTATCAATTCCAAGAAAGAGAGAGATCAAACCCTAGTTCACCAAGAAAATTACCATCCAATAGCAAGAAAGAAAGTCTCCAAGAGGTGAGAACCACATTAGCTCATCCATTCATCAAAATATAACACCAAAACCCATTTTCAAGAGAGGTAAACACCAAAAATCCTCAATTATAGCGAAAATTTAAGCCAAGTACTTCTCACAGTGGGAGAGCTATGATTCAAATAAGATTCAAATGGTATCTATTTATACAAAATGTCTTAAACATAGTTTGTCCACATAAATTAGGGTAAAAAAAAAGGGGGACAACAACCCTTATTTTTCCCTTTTACACAAGCAATTCATCTTTAATTCAAATTTAAATCTTTAAAAAGTACACAATAGAAACCCTAGAATGATGTCACCCCTCTAAGGGTGATGTTTTTACCCTTTTAGCAAGTCGTTGGAGTAGAAGGTTGAGGTCGTTGGAACTCATAAATCCTCCCTCTCATGTGCTATATCCTCCTCAAGTCTCCTCCCACCAAATCATGCCAATTTTCAAGTAGTAACTCCGTCACCACCAAACCCTAGCCCCTCTATGACGTCAAGCCTCAAGATAGTGACGTTTTGCCTCCTTCAAGAAAAATATTTGGGTGGTAGGGGATAGGTTAGGTTATCCATGATGCCATATAAGCCTCCAAAGGCATGTCTCTATGATCCAACATGTGGACCCTCAACGTCCAACCTGTGGGCTTCAAGCCCCATGGAAGCCCAAGCTAGGCTTGTTCCTCCAAACCTGTCCACCAGCTGGGTACTGCAAAGACAAATGGATATGCCCTCCAAGGATCTCAATTCAAAGAATCATGATGAGTAAGTGAAATAAAAAAAATATGAATTCAAGAAATTACATCCAAACCACCTCATAAAAATAAACTAATGCTCAAAGACCCTATGTAGTTTACCAAGTTTGAGTATGGGAGGATTGACAAAATGACCTATTGGGTGAATCACCCTCAAGTTTAGGGGTGTTTCCTGATGGGACTTCCTTCTAATTCACATGGGTGAGGTGTCATGGATGAAGGTAAAAACCTTTTGGCATGGGGTTCATGACATACAAGGGGTTGTAGTGTCTCACTTATGGGTGCCTTTGTAGAGGGTGTGTTGCACCTTCATTTTCAATGCATCCTTTTTCCAAACCCATTTAATGTCATTAATTAATTAGAGGTCAAAAACCTTGGGTACTACCTATTTTTGAATCAATTAGCTTGGAGGACAGTACCACAAGGCCACTTGAAGCTAGAGTTGCATAGAGTTCCATATGCAAGGAAATAAAGGGACATTGCATGAGTGTACACACTTCAACAAGTGGGGACATTTATATAATGTTATTTGCTTTTGCGGGTCTTTGATTTTTATTTAGGAGAAGCACTTCATTCCTCTCAAGACATCTTTTGGACGAGCATCTGGAAGGTTCATAAACATGCTTTTATCTTTTTCCAGCTATCTTCCCTCTGGGAATTCATCCCCTTCTTCCCATGAAATGAGGGACAACAACTTCTTGGGTCAGTACACTCAAAAATACCAAAAGTTGAGGAGATGAGGGGATGGAGTGTGGAAAGTGATAAGTATGGTTGGGAATGGCACAATGACTCATCCAAAGGACCTCCTAGTATCATCCCTATCCCTAAGGGTGACCCACTTACTAAGGCGCAATGTCAACCACCGAAGTGAAACAGGGAAAAGAGCATAATGTCCAAGAAAACATCATATAATCAAAAGAAGTTATAGACATAAAAAACTCAAATGCCTCAAACATTGAAATGACACTCACCATAATACTTGACTTGTACCTCATGGAGAAAGACCCAATGTCTTATGAAGGCCAACTAATGTGGTGGATACCGTCGCGACGAACCTGGAGATGTGGTGGTGAGGTGGGTCTCTATGTTTGCAATTGGACACTATTGGTCAAGCTGTCTCTTGGTACTCCCTTTTTTTAACCTGAGGGACTTGATACATCATCTCCTTAGTTATCCCTAGGAGTTTGGGATAAAAATTGTTTCATCTATTAGTACTTTTTCCATCGATACGACTTGGACAATGGTTTCATTTTGCAATTCATTACTGAGAAAGGTTAGGGAAGGAAGAACTCCACACTATGTTCCAAACCCTCGGGATTTCTATGGAACTATCATACTGTGTGAGGTTGGAATCATTTGCAACCTGAGTTTCTTCCAACGATAAGGTATGGTAACCTTTGTTTAACACTTGTATCATTTTTAGCCAGAGGTTTGAGCTTATCAAGCTCTATCGTTTCACACTAGAACGTATGTTTATAGATTTTATTTGTTTGTTACAGGTTATGAAATAGATAAGAGGGTGGAATGTGTAATTTTTAAACTTGTGAATTAAAGCAATGCATATGGATTCTTAAGAAAAACAAAAATTAATCAATGGCTCATACACATAGTACACATAGATTTATACCAGAAACCCTCAATCGAGGAAAACCTTTTCTTATATTCATTATATCGAAATTCACCATTCACCATACAATATATACAATGTTTTTAGGTATTATATAGATACCAAAACCCTAATCTCTTAATCCGGGATTAATTTAGAAAACCGCTAAAAATAGCAAAAACTGCCCAAAATAAAACATTTTGGGGCGCTACCCCGAACCCTGTTGGCCCCGGGCTACTGCCCGGTGCCAAATGTTGCACGTAACCAAGGGGGCATACATGGCCCCCCTAGGAAGCACCCAATGCACACGACACAAAGATAACTACTAGAGAGATCGTCACACGCAATTGTCGAATCTGACATTCCCACACACACACATGCAAAGAATATAACACATACCCAACAAAATGGTCAGCATAGGCCCGCTCCAACCAAACCAAATTAATGGATCATAACCCCAATTTTTGTGGTCACTCTATCATTTTTTTTTCATCGTAGCCAGAGCCCAAAGAGCTTCGACCCTGTACATGTATTCATTTCCGGTTACTTCAACACTTGTTCGACTTCACCTACATCAAATAGTGGTGAATCTTTTTGTAGGGTTTCTATTCATACCAAAAATAATAGTGTACGGAATTATGGGTATTGACACATGCATTTTTATTTGCAAAGACAAGTCTGCAACTCCCTTACCAAGTAAAACATGTTTTGTTTACCTTGATAGCTACGCATCTCTCCATGTCATTATACTTGTAATGTACTCCAGAAGTTGTTAACAAGTTTTTGTTATGGGTTTTGCAGGTCATTAGAAACTAGCATGTACTTGGATATTATGCTAAGTGGTAGACGATATAGTCTACCCGCATTAAACTCTAAGCTGGGACTTTGAAAATTGCACAAATTGTTTTCTATTGGTCTCTCTCTCTCTCTCTCTCTCTCTCTCTCTCTCTCTCTCTCTCTCTCTCTCTCT
>ML821068.1:17959-30235 GCA_009831015.1 Picea engelmannii | reverse complement strand
ATATATATATATATATATATCACAAAATCTCTTTCAAGTCGTAACACAAATCCTCTCTATAAATTTGTTAAACAAGTTGTGTTGCAATTATATACATTGGTTTTTTGATTATCGTCATGCATGAATATATTTGTATAGGCTCACAGTCTCACGACTTGAGGTCGATAATATTCCTATCAGTCTCACTTATGATTTAGCTAGAGAATGTCCAACTCAACACCAAGGTCGAATCAAGGGTTTTGGGTTACTATTAATACCATTCCTAAATTTTATGTTTGATATTTGACAATGAAGTCGAGACTATAAAGTCTGACGAACTAAGGCTACTTTGGTTTTAAAAACCCTATTCTTTTTTTTTGTTTTGAAATTAAACCCTATCTATAAACTATTAAAGGGTTTTTCATTTTTATGTTTTATCGTTGCCACAACATATACCCTGTAATAGAAATGTTTATACTACCTCTTATGATATGGCTAGATGCACTCACAAGATCAATGTTGCCCTAGAAAATCGGCATATTGATCATCAATCTTCCATGGTGGAGATATAAGGTATGATTAACCAAAAACTTGTATCTATTTTAATAGATCTCGGTGCAAGTTTAAGTTATATTTCACCTGTGAGTATATCTTATCATTTGGATATTTGACCAATAGTTAAAGATAATTAGACGATGGATCAACTAGCCCAATAATCAACTATGAGTTGGACGCATGGATGGTCAGGTTGACCATCCTTATCAAGCCAACTAGAATGCATGGATTGTATAGAGTCAACCCTAACAACCAATGGTTATATGTGGACAAGATCTTCCTGATTTCATGGAAGTTGGTTAGATATTGAAGCTATAAATAGTAGACCCCTTGGGTCATTATCATAAAATGATCGAAGTGATATAATATGGAGATATTAAGGTCTAATATGAATTTTGATGTTTTGATTACAATGCACTATGATTAAGTGTTGTAACAATGTCTTTAGACACCACCTCTATATTCAAAAAAATTATACCCTCTTCGGTTATCTACAGAATTGTCCATCTGTCTCGTTACAGGTTCTACCCCTTTCCCAAACATATCCAAAGAAAAAATAAACCAACATAGTTTACAATGCTAAGCATGTTACTTACCAAATATCTAGGTGCATGGGTAAACCAACCTGCTATACACCATCACGCGTTCCATATCCCACCCATTATCCCACTAGGAATGTACCAAAGAATAACATTCAATAGCCATGAATGCGTGATGAAATCACATGAAGAGAAGGGTGATAAATATCCTCAAATATCCTATCTCAATACATTTCAAATAACAAATGATTGTTTAATCATTTTGATACTAAATGAGATTGAGACCACTTCATCCAAGACTTAGGGGATAATCGCATCGTTCAGGACCCTATTTTAAGAAAAATTCCAAGCCTTAATTCTATCTCTTTCTTGGTCCATGATTCTACTTCCTCATTTAAGTCCCTCTTAATATGGAAAAAAGGAGTTTCTATCGAAATATCTTAGATCCTACTTGATTTTGGAGATGATTTTTTTTTAACTTGGCTCCTTCAAGAGAATATTTTCCAATCAACAATTTTATGATAATAATTGAATCCTCAAAGACTGAAATAGCTCCAATATTTTCTTCCTTAGATAAATTTAGACCACACCATAGAGCATAAGCCTTAGCTAAGTTGATGGATAGGTTACCTTATCCATAGGCATAAGATATTAGTGAAGTTCCTCTGGGATCATGGAGACACCCACCCCACTCTTTCCTCCTCTGGGTTATTCTTGAGGCCCCATTAAAGAAAATAGAGAAGCATAATTTTTGCAATTCCTAAACTATAAATTCTTTTCTCTCCATTCTCACTTGCCACTTGGTGCAACCAATGTGCTTGACAGTGACATAAGAAGATATATATGGACCCAAGTTGAACTATTTTGTCCAAAGCTCTTCCACATTTTTCAATATTTGATCTTCAATTTTAATTTTAGTTTTGAGATTATCTGAAAGAATGGATTTGGATTCGGATATAATAACTGCCTCCTTTTCCTAAACATCATTAAATATCACCTTATTTTTGGCTAACCATAGTTTCGAGCAGATGAATTTTGGGAATGTAGACCACACTCTTTTAAAGATTTTCTTATTTTTAAAAGTCCCTTGGTAATTTCAACTCCATAATGTAAATAGATCAACCCATGAGGTTGATAAATGCACTCAATGGATTATCTCTATAAAAGTATAAAGCTAGACTTCTTTAGAAACATTGTACTCAAAGATTGAAGTTGTAGTGTTTCTTTTATTGTACCACACAATTCACATCTAGAGGGACCCTGGATTCTTCTTTTCCTTTGATTTTTTTTTAGTAGATTTTTTCCATGGGTCATGATCCATTAGAAGGAATTGATCTTAGGGATCTTGTCACTATTCCATACATGCATCCAAAGAGGGGAATGTTGAGGCATTAGGAGGGAGGCTAGTAAGGAAGTATATCCATCTTTCACTCGATATATGGAGTCTCCCCATCCCCTACAATTGTTTAGGTTCATGTTCCATGGAGAAAAACAACTTAGTATATAATATAAATCATAAATCCAAGTGCATATGGGTTCCAGTGGTGATCCGAAATTCCATCTCAACCATTTCTAGAGTTTCATCTCATATTGAGATATCATTTATCATTTACAGGTTATCATTATCCATCCAAATTCTAAGAGGATTGTTGACATTTGAATCTTTTAAGATCGAAACGACAACCTCATGAGGATATGAATCCCCCTATAGTTTTAATAGAGGTGGTACTCCTATTTGGGTGAAAGATATATATGTGATATATTGTATTAGGAGAATGCTTAGGTAGCAAACCCTAGATATTTATTGCTTGAATTTGTTCAATAAAATGGTTCGTCAATAACCTGATCTGATCTTTATGTGAAACAAGAAGTCTTTTAACAACAGAAAATATTGAAGGAGGGATTCAACATCAAAATTTCTTAGTGATCAACATCAAAAATAATTTTTTCTTAATCACATATAAATGCATCCATATCTTCTTCATAAGAAATAAAAGAGAATGATTTGATCATATCAATGAATTTTAAAAGAGTATTACTTTTAAGATCAAAAGAGACTTTGATAGATCAATTTCAAATATCTCATACTTAAGACTCAAAGGAGAAGGTTTTGGAAAATTAGAGGCTCTTAGCCCTAGATATTTCACTCAAGGAAACACTTGCAAGATGGTGAGGTGTGCACAAAGAAAAAATCCAGGACTGGTATCAGTGTAAACGACTATTGCGCATTAGATTTGGCATAGAACAGGGGAGCAATACAGTGCAGAAGTTTGATGGACGAGGAACACCAGTTGAACACTTGGAAAAGTGCATAACGCAATGGAGGATGACACCACCGAAGGAATGGCCTCATCACTTTATTCATACATTGGAAGGGATCCCAGGGCACTAGTACATAGACCAGGAGATGCGCAGAGGCAATACAAAATGGACAAGATTATAGTAGGATTTGATAGTAACATTTTCGTTCGAGCATGAGAACCCCAACATTGATTCAGTGTTGAAGCTAATAAGGGGAGTGATATTTTTTTATGAACCAGAGGCTGAAATCATAACAAAATATCAATAGCAGAACAAACAAACATTCAAAGAGTTACTCTCATGTTATCATGTCGAGGAGGAAGCACTAGATGAAGAGGATCCACACAAAATTCAAATCACTGAGATTGAAGGAGAGAGAGAGGTGGAAGTTCCATCTATGGAGTCAGATGCATTTGTTGCACCTATCAAAGTCAAGAAAGTCAACATTGGGATGAACAAAAATCCTAAAATGGAAAGTATTGGAGACTACTGGGATGAGCAAACACTAGAAAGGATAACAAAGTTAATATATGAATACATTGACCTATTTCCAACAACCTTTACAGAGATGAAAGGCATAGTAGGGGAGCTAGGTGAGATGAAGATACCCCTCAAACCCGAGGCTAGACTCATGAGACAGAGACCTTACATGTTGAATCCAGTGTATAAGTAGAAAGTGAAAGCGGAAATTGACCGAATGTTTGAAGCTGGCATTATAGAACTAGTAGAGGAATCTGAATGGATCAGTCCCATGGTAGTCCAGGAAAAGAAGAAAAGGGGGATAAGGATTTGTTTAGATTTGAGAAAACTCAATGATGCTTGATTACATGACCCTTTTCCTACCCCTTTTATAGATGAGGTCTTGGAGAATGTGGGAGGCTAGGATGCATATTCATTCACAGATGGATTTTCAGGTTACCATCAGATCAAAATAGCTCCAAAAGATAGGTATAAGACTACTTTAGTCTTTTTCAATAGAATGGGGATCCTACCAATACACAGTCATGCCCTTTGGATTGAAGAATGCACCAACTATATTTTCAAAGGTAGTCATAGCTTCTTTTAAGGAATTCATACATCAGTTTCTAGAAGTGTATCTGGATGACTGGATTGTGCATAGTTTTTTGAAAGACCATGTAGAAGTTTTAAGACTAATGTTGGAAAGATGCAGACAATTTCAGATATCACTAAACATCAAGAAGTGCATTTTGGGTACACCTTTTGGGATATTGTTGGAACATATAGTGTGCAAACATGGCTTACTGTTTGACCCTGTTAAGATTGCAGTCATTGTGAATTTACCACTACCAAAGTCAGTGCGCTAGTTAAGAGACACACTGGGACATACATCCTACTACATGAATTTTATAAATGGGTGTGTGCATATTACTGCACCAATTGAAAAATTGTTAAATAAGGACACCATATTTTAGTGGAATGAGGATTGTCAGTAAGGATTGGACACTCTAAAGGAAAAGATGGCGACAACACCTATATTAGTATTTCCAGATTGGGAAAAGACATTTCATGTGCATGTAGATGCATCAGTTATAGCACTTGGATCAATTATGGCATAGCCAGGAGCATGGGACTTAGACCATCCTATAGCTTTTGCAAGCATGAAGTTGTCAGAATTAGAGCAGAATTACAACACCACAGAAAGAGAAGGCCTAGCCATGGTATATGCACTTCAGAAATTCAAGCACTATTTATTGGGTAAACACTTTAAAATGTTCACAGATCATTCTACCCTCAAATATCTAGTCAACAAGCCAGTGTTGGGGGGGAGGATCTGTAGATGGTTTTTATTATTCCAAGAATTCAATTTTGAAGTAATAGTCAAACTAGGGAAGCTGAATGCAGGACTTGATTTCCTACTAAGGGTAACCAATGGAGAATAACCTACTAACTTGGAAGACAACTTCCCTGATGCACATTTATTTTCAGTACATGTATTTGATGAACACTTCGTTGATATCATTAAATAGTAAAGTACAGGAGTTGCACCACAGGAGTTTAGTACTTTGCAGAAGAAATATCTGGTAGTCAGAGTTGTAGACTATCAACTCATTGCAGGTCATTTATAAAAGATGGGTGAAGACAACATTTTGAGAAGGTGTGTATTAGAACATGAACAACCCAAGGTTTTAGAAGAAGCTCATGAAGGTATATTTGGAGGACACTATGCAAGAAAAGATACCATGTAGAAGGTATTGCGCATAGGACTATGGTGGCCAACAATTCATAAATATTCCAAGGAATATTGCCAGAACTGTGATGTTTGTCACAAGGTTGGAAAACCCAACAGTAGGGATGAGATGCCCCTAAGACCACAAGTAACTCTGCAGGTATTTGAAAAATGGGAAATAGATTTTGTTGGACCTATTAATCCACCAACAAGAAGGTCATGAGCTAGATATATCATTATTGCAACCAAATACTTAACCAAATAGACATAAGCAACACCTGTCAAATATTGTAGCACAAAAACAACATCACACTTCTTATTTTAGCAGGTGATCACCATATTTGGATGTCCCACGATTTTGATGAGTGACCAATGAACTCATTTTATTAATAGTACCATCAAGGATATGACTGGGGAGTTTCAAGTCTATCACTAGAAGAGTACACCATATCATCCTCAAGCAAATGGGACAGTATAAGCTTCCAATAAGATTTTAGAAAATCTATTGACTAAGATATGCAATGTTAACATGAATGATTGGGACTTGAAAATAACATCAGTACTATGGGTATATAGGACCACATGCAAAAAGTTGACAGGACAGACACCATTCAAATTGGTGTATGGACAAGAAGCAGTGGTTCCTTTAGACTTTCTGGTACCCAGTCTGTGCATAAAATCAAATACAAATATGTTAGAAAGAGGCATGAAACATGAGAGATTATGTCAACTAATGGAAATGAAAGAGGGCATGATTATGGAAGCATTTCACCAAGAAGTATATAAAGAAAGGGACAAATTTTGGCATGACAGACACATTAAAAAGAAGAGATTTAAGGAGGGAGACCTAGTTCTTCTCTATAAAAACAAATTTTTCCAACACCCTGGTAAGTTCAGAATTCATTGGATATGACCATATGAAGTAAAGAATGTCACATATGGGGGATTTGTGCAACTAGAGGATTTGGGAGGAATATAACTAAAAGGAATGGTCAACAACAGT
This sequence comes from Picea engelmannii, assembly GCA_009831015.1. Classification (NCBI taxonomy): domain Eukaryota; kingdom Viridiplantae; phylum Streptophyta; class Pinopsida; order Pinales; family Pinaceae; genus Picea; species Picea engelmannii. Next base: position 23,670 of record ML821068.1, on the reverse strand, counting down.
TGACTGAAGCTGTATCGGGATAATCGACCTACTAACTCTTAAAAATTACAGTGCAATAAGAAAGTCATGTTTATAATGTACTATAGTAGATATTAGGAAAAGAAACTGATAAAAAGAAATAAAAAGGAGAAAAATTAGAAAAAGGAATACAAAAATAGAAAAAGAAGAAAAATACAAAAAGAGGCAGAAGTTGGTTGAACAACAGGAAAGAGGAAAAAATTTACGCGTAACAATTACTACGACAACATAAAAAGACAATGCACAGAAAAAATTGGACTCGGCGCAAGTGTGCAAAAAAAGTGAAAAACAATTATGATCAGGGCTATAAACTGCGAAAATCATGTGTTAGCTCGACACTTAGTGATTTTTTAGCACAGAGTGAGATAGAAGTGTGTGCCCTAAGTGTAATTGTGCAAAGAAGAGAGAAATCATTCAAATCACATACTACATGACATCACCAAAGTTTGGCACTTCAGGGCAGTATGTATAGGTTACTCGAAAGGGCCAAAGGAGGAAGGAAAGGATGGTGGAGTTCGAGAATGTCGTCGAACTCGAAGATGTCACCACTTCCGAGATAGAGTCACTCAACCCGACAAGGTTTGAGGAGGAAACATTGACAATGACACAAGGGGAAGTAGGTCATAGTTTCAGGACTCGAAATGGTATTACAAACCATAATCTCAAAACACCAGCTAAATCCAATTAAATGAAGGGTCAACAACAAGGCCATGCCGAAGAGGATTTGATGGTTAAGGACATCACCAACCAGCCACAATTCGAGGGGGAAGAAGATGAAACATAAACAACAGAAGCAGGGCCATCTTCCATCGGGCAGAAAGAAAGGCACAGGATGCCGCAAAAATTACATTTCCCTACCTCCCAGACGTAGTGGTCACTGTGGAGGACATGCTCAGAAAAGTACCTAAAATAAGGTACTTGGACCACATTGTGCACAATGCAACAAAATTTCCTGACTTGGACGAGGAAGACTACTTAGAGAACACATGGGAAATTGAACTCCTAGGAAAACCAGTCATGGAGCCCGCACAGTGGATAACATGGCTTTACAACTCCGAGATAATGAACCTCCTGGACATACCGCACTTCGAGCATGGTGAAAATGTTGGGCTTTGCATCAAACAATTGCTAGCTCGGGTACATGGCATAATTATTTGAATGGATAGGCCAGTATAGTTCGATGTGGCGTTGATCACCAAAATTATGGGATTACCCATAGTGGCCGCACAACTAGACAAATACTTGGACAATAAAGCGCGCAAGAAGGACATCATCGATCTAGTCAAGGTACGATTTGGTACCAGCAGAGGAAACAGGGGCATTGTTCTTAGAGATATCGACGATAACGCAAAAAGGTTCACCAGCAAGCTCATGGCTTGCAAGCTGCTGAGGAAGTGTAGAAAAGAGGAGGCTCCAGCAGGAGTCATCGTAGTCGTCGCGCAGTGCATGAAAGGAGTAATGTTTAGTTGGGCATCATACCTGCTGAACCAATTCTTGATCGATTGCAGAGATGCACAGGATAATGGAACTAAGTTTCATTATTCTTGGCTCATTATCCTCATAGCTTTGGTAGGATGGAAAGAGCCAAATTTTTTATCCTTTTTGGATAGGAAAGGGAAGTGATACACAGCCAGATATGAATCCCTCTGGTAGGCCAAGGAAAAATAAAATCAGCAAGAGAATAACATGGTGTTCGCTATGCTGCCATAAGAAATACAACAACACACAACCAATGTGTGGCACATTCCTGTGAAAGTGATCCAGGAAAATGAAGGGATAGCCATGATTAAGGCATCTAGGCACCATATGTGGATCCAGGTCGCAAGGGATCCAAATAAGGAATGGTTGGAGATGCAATACTGTGTCACAAGGGAAGATATTGACTGGATAATCAAAGACTGGCCTACACAGTGGAAAATTCCAGTAGCAAAGCCAACAACAAGGCCAACTACAATGCAATCAACCAAACCTAAGGGGAAAGACGAAGTAGGTCCTTCAACAAATTTAAACAACCTATCTACTAACACTAGGAAGGTTGCAGTGCACACTCAAGCGTCGGGAAGCAACATAGTGCCAAAGAGACCAAGGAGGACAACAATGATGCCCATGATAGAAATTCAACAGGATGCCAAGAAAGGGGACACATCTCAGGATGGCGAGGAAATGGCACAGGTGACAACAAGTGGGGCGCATTCCTCACAGAAAAAAAGGATGGCAGTGCAGGTAGAGGAGACGTACAAAAAGATGAAGTACACCAAGGAGGACCCAATCATCACCTTGACAGAGGATGATGTTGAGTTTGTGGTGTCCAAGGTCCAGGACAAGGGTGAAGAAGTGGTCCACATTGCAAAAGCACAGAGAGAAGAGATCATGGCCAAACTCATAGAAGTACATGAAACTCTACAACAGTTACAAATTCACGCAATACCGCAGGCCACATTGTAGAAACATGAAAAGACACAACGACCCCCTGCGCATAAAGAAGGATATGAGACAGTTCAGATAGTAGTGTAGGGTAGGGATACATTCACAGTCACACGATAGATGGTCAGAATGGAGCAAGGGACCACGCAGAAACCCATGGGAGGCGTTGACCACTTTGAGGTAGTGATGGCGCAGATACCCACAAAGGCACTATACAGACTCCAGGCTAGTATAATGCAGGAAGTAAAACCCAGAGCCCGCTCGGATGCCACTAACTTGGAGGTTGGTAGGGGAGTCGCAGAGATGGTATAGATTACCTGCGACCAGTTGAACTCGGATAAGGAGGAGGAAAAGGAATGTGCTGACAAGCTATAGCAGGGGCTAACAACGGTATACGACCATATTCTAGATAACACACAAGCACTAGATAATAGTGCAGATGAAAAGATAAAGATCATTGTGCAGACGATTAAAGGATATAGGTAGGAAATTAAGGAGCTGAAAGAAAAACTTAATCCTACAACTCCTCCTGAGGTTCAAGAGCAAAGAGAATAGAAAACCGCACTATAGATAGAGGAAGTGGAAAGGGAAGCAAAGGAAATCACATAATTGTTTGATAGAGTTGTACATATTTGGACCACTTTGGAAGATGATGAAAAGGTCCAACCGTTGGACCAACAAGAGAATAAAATCAATGCTTCCATGCAGGAGTTGAAGCAGAGACATAAAACCATGAGCATTATTGAGAATTTGAAGGGCATCGAGGAGATGAAGACCCTGCATACAAATTTAAAGACAACATAGATTAATAAGCGAGAAAGACAAGCCCAGTTAGAGCCCCTCTAGGAACAAACAACACGGATAATTGTAGAGCTGGAGGAAGAGAAGACAAGGATGGTGCAGGCACATTCAAAAAGTGCAGCATTGCTACAAGAACATATAACAATGCAGATGGTTGAGGCGCTAATAGATAAAGTTGTGCAGGTGAAAGAAAAAGGGAAGGAACTAGCAGAGAAGTTCCACATATTAGAGAAGGTTGTACAGGGAGTGTGCACCACCTGAGTGGCTTGGGACGAGCCACATGTCAGTGTTGGGGGCCTATTGGCACATGCCTATTGTGGGAAGAAAATCTATTTTGGGCTCAGGCCTATTGTGGGAAGAAAGTTTATTTTGGGCGCAGGCCTATTTTGGGGAGAAAGATCTGTTTTGGGAATAGGCCCATTTTTGGAGAGAAAGATCTATTTTTGGAGCGTGCGCAACATGTGGCAGGAAAGATGCATGCAGAAAAAGAAGGAAAAATAGCATGCAGGAGGAAAAGCAACGTGGCGTGCATACATACATGCCTAACTATGCCAGGGTTAGGTTTTTTGACAAATATTTTTACGGCTATAAGCCTATAAAGTAGTACAAATAAGGACCTAGTAGGTTTAGGTCGAGGTCGATCAATTGATTATTGAGAGTTAGTTGGTTGCAAAGCCATTGATTGTAATAAATTTTGTGGTAGAGTGAATTAAGCTAGTCTTTAAGGGTTAGGTCACATGCCGAGGAGCCTGGTGTGATCTAGTCAGTCTCCCAAATGGTACTTACCCTCATTTTGATTGTAATATTGAATATGTAATGCACGCAATGCCATATTTTGCAACAGAATAAATAAAAGAACAGAAAAGCCAGATCTTTGTGGACGTACCCTCAAGAGGGGGTGAACAGTAAAACTTGTGTTCTATGTGATTGTTAATGAATTCTTTTACTATTCTGTGAATCATTAGCTCAAGAATGAATGATCAAAACTAGTTATAACATCATGCATGCATAGGTTTAAAGATGAATGAATCATATAAGTAGATGAGTGATTAATGATGATAATGTATAAGGAAAATAAGCCAACCACAATCCCCATTCATTCCTAGACTACAAACACTTGAGTATTGCAGTCCCCCATAAAATTTATCTCGGGTGAGACTGTGTTGTGCACGATGTGCACAGTGTTTCCTTCTCGATTACCAAAAGGGCCGATAGTTTTGAGGGTTTTGTTGGAAACCTGTTTGATATCAGAACCTGGGTCGGCCCAAGTAACCAACACATACCTAAGCCTTCGTAACCCTGAGCATGAAAGAAAAGGATCCCAACTGCAAGGAATTTCAATTGCAGTTAGATGCACTACAAAAAGAAATTAGAATGTTGTTCACTCTTGTCTCATAGTTGGTACAAAAGCAACGTAGAATCATTCAATTGCAGCATGAGGGCATGACATCCACTTCTCAGGTTCACCTCCCTGGGGTGATAAAAGAGAGGCCTTCTCAGACCCGCACTCTGGTTCCTCCAACATGAAGGCTATGGTTGGTTTTTCCTTTTGTTCTTGTCATCTTCAGTTGAGTTTAATCATTTTATAGTAAAGTTTGTTTGTCATCTGAGAGAAGTGGAGTACTTAGGTGGTTTTTGGACGTATTATGGTTTCTCTATTACCAATATATCAAACTAGCCCAATTTCCCTTTTCCCTTTTGGTCGGTTGGTAAACTCTCTAGCTAGTTAAGTAATTGCTTTAGACATATATGGTCAATCTCACAAGCCTGTGACTTTTTATATATTCTATTTATAATACAATAGAATAACTTACTTTAAAATTTTATTTTTTTTTAAATAAAAAAGGTTAGTTCCTGCTATATTATAATATCTCAAAACTTTTACAAAATAGACAGAGTCATGGCACCATTACCAAAAGATGCTGTCGGTAACTGGAAACCAGCATAGGTTGGAGGTAACTAACAGTTATACAGTAATACAGCTATGATAAAACGACATCTGTCCTGCCCTGGGGAAACCAGGACAGACGTCTTGAGTCCAGATAAACTTAAAGAAGTTGCATATTAAAACTAGAAACCTATAAAACATAAGAACCTATGCACCCGGTGACGTGTCCCGCCCTCCTGCTTGCCAGGTCCTCACCGGAATGGAAAAAGTCTGAGTGCACAGGGGGCACTTTCGCTGAGCTGGAGCCCCAGAGAACGTGTCCAGTAACAAATCCATGCGCTGACCCATGAGGAGGGCCCTGTGTTCCAAATCCGCCAAGTGGCTGCGGAGCTCAAACACCAGGGCCAGGTGTTCATCACTGAGGAGAGGGCCCTACGTACCGCCACCCGAGCCGCTAGGTGGAGCAGTCTCCTATTCCATAGCTTCACCAACGTCGACCGCTTGCTTCCTCTGCACCCCGACCGTCTCTGCATTCTCCACCTTCTCAGCGCCGATAGCAAACAGGTCCTCCGGCCATGGG
>ML821068.1:0-15021 GCA_009831015.1 Picea engelmannii | reverse complement strand
GACTCTTTTCCATCTCTCTAGCATCAACTTTTACAAATTGTAAGAGAGATAGACTCTTTTTTTTCATTGGCCTTTTTCAAATTGTTAGTTGGTCATCCTCGTATAGACAAGATCAAATATGTTGAAATAGTCATAAATGTTTTAAAAAGTCAATGAAAACAAATCTAGACTCTTTTCCATCTCTCTAGCATCAACTTTTACAAATTGTAAGAGAGAGACTTTTTTTTTCATTGGCCTTTTTCAAATTGTTAGTTGCTCATCCTCGTATAGACAAGATCTCCCACCCCTTGCAATAGAGTTCCTCTCACTACAACAATTATGAATGAGGTTTTTCTTATGTATTTTATTTCGTTGAATGGTTTTGAAGCGGCTCATTTTCTCTCTTTTGAGTTTTGCATGATTATGCACGAACTTGTTTTCTCTTATGTAGCTTAAGGATTTCGTAAACCAATTTGCATGATAGCTTGTAGGTTGGAATCAGAGATCAAACTTGTCGGTCTGTGTTTTTATAAAAATTTATATTGTTATCATTGTAAGCATCCCAAAAGATTTACTAAACATAATTTATTTTAAAGAGGAAAAAACAATGTTTTGAACAACATTGAAAACTAAGAATTCCAAATCTAACAATGTGTAGAACAGCTAAATTTAAATTCAGAGCTTAACTACAATATGCCATAACATAATTTTCCTTTTTGTTTTCTTGATTTCTGGACAAAAACAACAAAGAAAAACTCAACCAATGCATAGAAGTTGTGTCCAATAACCCAAGTAGATGTTGTGTCCAATAACCATGTTCATGCCTAACGCCATGATATCCCAGCTAAACACATTTTGGTAAAGCAGAGAACAAGATTGAACATGCATATGGGTTTTCACTTTGAGATCTCTAGACAGACTCACATCATCGTCACCATGTGAATGTTGGTATCCATCAAAATCATAGTACGAGATTTTAGAACGTGAAATCCCAGAGGCACAACAATCCTATAAAGGACGGGTATTGGGCTAGTCTTCCACCTTTTACTCATGGTAATCATGGTCTCCATAATCAAAATCTAGCATAGCAAAGTTTTGATCATCGAAATCACATGAGCTTCAAGGAAACCAAAAGGAAATAACCCCCCAAGAGCATATTTCTCTTGCTTCCTTAGTTATTGCTTATGGGAATAGCACATGCCTTTGTTGAAGTGGGAAAGTTAGAATTATTTTATGATTAGACCCCCGACAAAATGTAGGCCATAGGAACTACATTGTTCACCAGTACCCTAGGGATTTAGAATTTATCAATAGTTTTCTTCTAACTGTTATGACTAAGAACATTGGACAAAAGGGCCACACCAACTTGATTCAATTTTATTTTCTTCCTCCTTGTTGAATAGAAAACAATAGTGCAAATTGGTTGTAACTCAACAGCTCAAAACCATTGTTGTATAGGAGAAAAATGAACATTCCAAAAATTGAACAACTATAACAACATTTTATAATCATAAACTTTTTGAGAATATAAAATTTTAATTAACTAAATCTTGTTTAAATTAAAATATAATGTAACTATTTATCAAAAATACAACATGCTCTCAATAAAATACAACAGTGTTCACCCGGATGGGGTGACACTTGGCAAGAGGAGGGGGACAAATGGTAGGGACATATGGCGGGGGGAGTTATTTTCCTAAGTCGCCACCCCCGACGTATTTACTCCCCATGGCACACACCATGAGGGGAGTTAATTCAGTGCACCTGGCGGAGCTCTCGGACGAACGATCCAGCCAGGCCACCAGTACTATTCGCTTGTATCAGTCCTGTCAGCCTTTAATGGTGATGGGAGAGGCTTCAATGGCTCCCAACAGCGTTAAAGGTAACCATGGCATGCATTTATTCCTGTTTTTTGCCTGTTACGATCACTGCGCAGTGATCCTTGGCCCTCTTGGCTTCATAGCTTGCACTTTGTGAATCCTCCTAGCTTCCTTTGGCCACTACCACTCCCCCACAACCCCCTCGCATCCCCCCCACCCCCTGGTTCTTCCCACCATTCTCCGAGAGAAAGGAAATCCCAGGCGGGGCACCAGGAACATGAATGCCATCACCCGAGACAACAAACTTACAGCCTCTTAGTGAGATTTACTTGCCCATTTTAGCCGCTCCCGTAGACATACCAGAAGCACTCAGATGACCCTGGACACTCTAAAAATGGAGACCCCATCACCCTCCCTCCAGACTCAGACTTCCCTGTGCATTCCAAAAATGAAGACCCCGCCCCCCCCAACGTACTCTCCACTGCCGCCTCTGCATTTTCTAGCTAGCACTTTGAAGGAAGAGGCACCTCAGTGCCTCAACCTTGTCAAAGAAGAGGCACCACCTCCAGTTTGGCATCCAGGACCAAATTTGGTGAACACAGGGCCACCTCTAGTTTCGCAACTAGGTCTGAGCTTGGCGAACACGACAGTGCCACGCTTAGAGGCACGCCTCCCCATGGCCACCAACCTTCTTGCCCCACCAACTGAGCCTTACTAGGGGGACGGAGGATGCATCGTGGAGGAGGAAATACCTCCAAGTTGGAAATTGACAGATGCAGGGGAGGACCCAATTGCAGTGAAAGATACAGGCACAAACAAAGCAGAGGAGGGCTCGCACTCTGCCTATCATCTAGCAGAGGAGCATCTTGAGCTCCTCTTCAACATCCGACAGCAGCAGGACGAACAGGTGCATGGCCAAAGGACAATCAATCAACGATTGGATTTGTTGTTAGAGGCGTTCACAGAAGCCCCAACACAAGCACGTTGCCCCACTTGCAAGCAGAAGTTCATCCCGACATACACCTCTCATGGACATCCAGGTTCCCCAATGGCTTAACGTGACTCACCCTCGATTCCAGTTTTTTTGTCAATTACAGTTTTAGAATGGACAGTGATTTAATTTTCACTCTTTTTTTCCAATTGTGTAATTATCTTAGTTATGGTGGCTCTGAATAAAACCAACCCTAGGCTAGTTAGATGGAACAAGGTTCCTGTTGAAACTTTCAGATCTCTGCACAATTTTTGTAAACTATATTTCAACCATTATAGACATATCATCGCTTGGAGCCACATGTTCTGGTTTCCCCTATGTGGCGGAACAGGTGGCTGCCAAACGAAGTACAGTTGTATACTCGTGATTTAATATAAGGTCCTTCTTTTATTTACAATATATATATATATATATATATATATATATATATATATATATATATATATATATAATGGGAAACATGCACGTAGAAAATTAAAAGAGACAGGCACTCAAGATGATGGTGCCTTCCAGTTTTTTATATTCAAGCTATCAATGCACTTCCTATGTATAAATTGGCTTCAACTGTATAGATGATAAAAAAAATTACTATTCATTTCAACAGAAAAGAAAGAGTAAGAGGCTTCTAACTTGGTACACCCTAAAAATCCCAAAATCATTGCATTATAAACATTGATAGAGTGAACTTCTCTTCCTTGTGGCATATTTTGGCATATTGCTATACAGAACCCACAAATTTTAGACCATTGCAACTTTATCAAGAAGTATAAAAATGAGGGACTATGTTGTGACAGTAGCTAAAGATGTGTTAGGTGAGCCAAAGTGGGAGTAGGGTGGCACAACACATTAATTGATGTTGACCTACTCTCACGACCAATCTAGCATTGTCCAGTAGATGGTGGGAGACATACCAACATTGCATCATCTAGTGGATGCTGGGAGATGGACGATAGAAGGAAATGGAAAAGGGGGTGGAAGAGGGCATTGAAAATAGGCTCACAGGATGGCAGTGGTCGTCGGATGGAGGAGTAAAAAATTCTAATAGTTATACTACTCCATATTTATTCTAACATAATCCATATTTATCACGGCATCTTGTAGGAAGAAGAAGAGGATATGAGGTCTTTTCTTACTTTATTTTTGTCAATGGAGGATATGAGGTATTTTTTTTTGTCAGAGAAATTATTGGAGACCTTTTGAGATGGCATCATAAGTTTAATGTTGTTGTTAGATTGCTTAGACCTGGACATCATCAGGGTGGAGAAGCATAAGGGTATTTTACTTACTCACTTTGAGTGAAATTGGTATAGGTACTTGCAATGTCAGGGAATGGTTCATATATCCTTACGCCTAAATCCTTCGTACTCATTACTTTCCTTTTAGGTAAAATCACTAACCCTATAGAATAAGATGGGGTTAACCCACTTAAAAAGTCTTGTTAATCGTGAAAAAAATAATTATTAGTCCCTACCCTTAGAGATGCAAGGACTATAGTGATCAATTCACCTTTTTGGTATTAACCTTACACGCAAACGAACAACCTTTCATTGTCTTAAGCCAAGGTTTTAAAAAATTCATACTATTTTTCCATTTGCATTTCATTTTTTAGCCTAGATTTTAAGTTTGAGGTCTTATTTGGCCTCTTCCTGAGGCACAACCTCACATTAACCACTGATATCTTAGCTTAAAACACACACTTCATTAGTAATTTTCCCCTTGTCAAGTAATGCTAGAACTAAGTCTAAGATTACTTCCTAACACTAAATGTTTGCTCCATCCATCCATATCCCACCTACACCATGATGCAAACGTCGGTGATCTAGTATTTAGGTGATAGGTAGAGCCCTACCTACATTCTATCTACCTTCATTCATTTCGGGGGAGAGGACACCATATTCGCTTTCTATACTCCACACCTTGTGAACTGGTTGGCCTTCATAGTCCATGGTATCTCGCTCTTCTTTCTTTACTAGTCGCAGCCACATCTTCACCTTCCTTTGGTTATTTCCCACTATTTTGTATACATCATCCCTCACTTTCTCCTCCTCACCCTAATTCCCATAACACAACACTTGAGGGAAAGCCTTTGAATCTACAAATAGCGGAAATACGTATTGCCTATGTAAATACTATCATAAATTAATAATATGATAATTAATGTGATGAATAATTGATGAGCAAAATCCATCAGGCCATTGCAGGAATGGGGCTTCATCATTAGTACCATCAACAATAGGAACCTCTCCTTTTATTGGCTTCTATGCAATCATACTCACCTTAGCCATCACACAACCTCATGGAAGAGGTATGTATGCTTTTTTTGTAGGGCACTTTGCGACATGCTTGAATATTTCTGTAATGTTATATATATGGTTTGTCTGAATTCAACAAAATATATGTTTTCAATAAATGAATGTTTTCATGTGCAATCCAAATTTGAGTGTATTTTAAAGAAAAATGGAGCATACCACAAAATTATTTAGGAGAAGGAATGTTCCTACGTAAGTTGTCACATGTTTATAACACATTGTTAATACTTTATGTTACAATTACCATACCTAAAATGGGCCGAGAAGAAAGTTTATGAAATGGATTCACTAGGCCTGCCATCAACTAACCAATAATCCTTGCAACAGACCAAGTCCCCACCATTTAACATGCCTTTTGAAATATATTACATTACTTACATCTAGCTGTCAGCCAATTATGTTAGTAGTTCTTCACAAGGTGTCAAAAAAATTCATAATAAATTTGAGGTCTCAATGCTCATTCATAAGTCAATGCACTCCAAGATCTGACACCTCTAAAATAAGAAGAGGTAGACCAATAGAAAAGAAAACCTCATAGAGGAGAAGGGAAACATCAAAATTACCTCCCTTAGGCCAAGCTCCTCACTTATGCATGCCTTCCTAACAAATAAGCCTTCCCAAGAAAAAAACTCCTATCGCTTTTCACCATGACAACATTGGGGTTAATAGAGTTTTTCTTCCAAATTGGAGATGTCGGGGCCTTGCTTGCAATTATACTTTTAGAAAATTTGAAAAATATCTAAAACCTAACAACAAATGATGAATATAGAGCAAATGAATACAGAGCAAAGATCACTGAATAGTCTAGAAATAGCTCTAACAAGCCTAAGTTGAGCTAAAGTAAGCCTTGAATGTACTTTGCGTGTCCTGTTGTAGATGATGAAATTTACTTATCCCATTATGGATGATGAAAAATACCAGCTACACAAAATTTCACCAAAAAGGGGTCGGTAGGAGAAACTTGAGCCTAGAGTAGAAGAAGCACTTGGCAAGATATGCATGATAGCCAGTATATGCATGGAAAATCAAAATGTAAATTGAATTGAGTAGAAGCGACACATAGAAAAATATCCAACATATTTACACTAAATTGAAAAATTAATCACCGACATTTCAAAAATTATTTTCCTCATGTTTAAATCACCAGTGTTTCAACATTCAATCTTGATGAGTTTAAAACATATTCTAATTTTTAAATGTGATTTTGCACATTGATAATAACTACATAATTTGGGTTTTGATTTAGTACTAATCGAAGCCAAAATGTTGTATGCAATCTATCTAAATTGTAAATCAATAACTGATTTATCAATCAAAGGAAATGCAAGTGGCATAGAAATCCTTCGTCATATTCTACTTAAACTGCCAAATGAAAAAAGGTAAGATAATCTACCGTCACTCTGAATTTCAATATAAGATCAACATAACATTATGACTTGTGGTGTAGGGCTATCAAGTTGATATACATTATATATAAATGTAATTACACCCTACAAAAAGTAGAACGTGATTTCATAGTAGATTTGGAATAGTGCTTACTATACAAATTATTAAGAAATCTTAGGTTAACAACACAAACTTTCTTAATACATTACCCTACTTTAGCAGAGTGTTTTTTTCCCACCCTTTGCTTCGAGCATAGCAAGTGAAATCTTTGATTAACAAAAAATATTTCCAAGGGACAAAGGAAGAGGAGTCTACGCACAGGGTTGCCCCTCTCCTCATCTTATTCGTAGGTCATGCATGTCAAGGTCACAACTATGGAGGGAATTATCAATGACAATGCTTTTTGGCATGTAAGGATGAATGCCAAATGCCACTTGGACAGAGCTCATTACCCTATGCATGCATGACTCCTCCTCGTCACGTTCATGCCATATAAGGATGAATGCCACTTGGACGAACTCCTTGTCATCACATTAGTGTCATATAATGATAATACTTGTGCAAATATGAGTGCCACTTGGACCTAGCTCGGTACTCGTTGCATAACTCCTTGCCACGTTTTAGTTTTTTTTTCGTAAAGTTTAACTCCAACATATAAAATCTCACTATTCCAATATATACAGTTCGAGGTTCAAACTATCGAAGTTTATTGATGTAAGTTTGATCTTTAATTTATTCTTTGTCCTTCTTCGTAGGTGTAGAAGGACTATGCATCTTAGAATAGAGGGTTCACTTACCAAAACAAAAAGCAACTTGTCCTTATATTTAAACTCGCATCAACAAACCAAAGAGGCTTCGAAACTTCAACAAACAATCGCGGTCAGTGGTATGGTGCTCCGCAGATATTAACTTTAAATGTTATTAAAAAAGTTACCAAAATTTACAACCTTTTATGGTATCGGGCATGCCACGCCTTTTGTCAATGAAACTTTCTCCATACTTAAAAACATAAATATTTGCAATGCTATGTGTCTGCATTGATACTAGAAAGCTTCATGAACCATACTTAAAACATAAAGACTTATGATGCTATTTGTCTATATTAACAAGGGGAGCAGCAAGCCCCTTCTCTAAGTGGTAGCTTAGAGATTTTGAGATCACATACATTGGATTTAGTGTACAAATCAATGCCTTTACATGTTTTAGATTTAGTGCAATGGATGTGTGTCATTGTTATTAGGGAGCATATGTGAACGACATGTGTATTAAATTCACATTTCTTTAAGATTTTGCAGGTATTTTTAAAAAAAAATTGGAGATAAGTTGAGAGGCATTAAATTATTTTATTTTTCGATTCATTCTCTAGCCTGTGGAATCATAAATATTGGTAAAGGATTCAAACATTGTTACTAAGGAGCTTAAACGAACGTATATTCAAATCATTCTTCTCCAAGATTTTGCAAGTGTTTTTAAGATTTGTTGGAGATAATTGATGCAAACTCTGAGGATAGTTGATGGCAATAATTGCAACTTCATTTAAACTTCCACAAAACTCATGCAAACTCTGAGAAATATTGATGATAGTAATTCCAAGTTCATTTAAGCTTCGACAAAAATCTATGCCATCAATATATGTATAATTATTATGAATAGAACCTAACAAGGAGACTTGAACCATTATTAAAATTGTATACGGTGCAACTAGCTCATATGTTGATCCTTACTCAAACCCATAGCTAAAACATTGACTAGGTATTTTCTTTATTACTAACCATGTAATCGTGTGTATTTGGTCTGTTGCAATATTAATTTGTAGAAAAAAGCATTTGCTGATAAGTTGGCCAGTCCTCATAAGGAAATAAAACCGATACCCACTGCTCAAAATGTAAACATAATGCATTGAATTGTGAAATAAGTGCAGGTATTTTGAGTGTACCTGCAGAGATCCTTTAATGCATTTAATTGTAAAATACATGCAAGATTTTCAGGGGGCCCACGTAGATCCTTTAATACATTGAATTGTGAAATACATGTAGGTGTTTTTTTACTATTGTAGTTAGAATAATCATTTATTTATTTTCCTAAACTCCAAAAACGTAAATTTATTACACTTTATGGAAAGGTACAAGAGATCAATTTATTAGAAAAATTGTTCTTAGAAAGAAGAAAGAAGTATAATTTATTTGAGAAAGTATTATTAAAAGAAGAAATAAGCCTATACAGACATGAAACTCTGAAATTTGGTGGTGGTTCTTTCTGGTTCTGAATTGTGCCATTGTGTGGCGATGCGCTAGCATGAATAATGGTGACCGCATCGTTCGCGCCATCATTTTCTCTATGGTAATGATGAATGTGAATGGGAAGGTTCAATTTATTGCATTGATCTAAACATTTGCGACAGGTCCTAGCAAGCATGAGCTCTTTGACGCCAGCTCTAGGAGAATGCAACTAATACCAATAAATCTTAGTGGGCCCATACTCAAATGCTTGTGGGCCCTGATACATAGTGGGTGAAATGTTAACACAATTCTTATAAGTTGGCTGCCACGAGAAACATTTGCAACTCGTGAGATGGTCATAGATATTTTGTCATCCATAACAAACAAAGGCATATTAATTAGGCTAATAGGCACACATAAACAAACCAAATCATTATCAATTGTTAAATATTGAAAGACAAAATGACTAACGCTAAAATTAACCATATGTTAATGACCTCACATACATGCAAACAAATTAGGAAAATGCACTGGCAATGGTAGTAATACATCTTTTTCGTCGAAAATTTGCTACTATCTATTACTGCAGCAAGAATTATGTGTACTAATAAATCATGTATCTTCCGAAAAGTATTAATTGCATGGACTTGCCACCCAACAAGTGTAATCTGTTTCAATGCAACATGTGTCAGGGTGTCAGCTGGAATTGGAAGCTCTGATAGTAACCCATCAAAGGGATAAAAGCTGGGAGCGGTAGCCTGACACAGGTTTCACGGAAAAAGAGAAGTGTTATTTGCAGGTGGACACATTTTCTCTAGGGCTGCGGGCATGGACTAGTTCTAAAAGAAATGGCACAAGCTTGACCTTGTGCAGAGAAGCCTTCAGATCCTTTGAACTATTGCTCACCATATTATCAGAAACCTTCAAATCCTCTGAACTATTGCTCCAAAGTGTCTTCTGGTGGTCACATGGAAACATAGCGGATATCGTTCAGTGGATCATAAAGTTTTTCGAATTGAAAGACCAACCGACATGGTTGTCTATTGCTTTATCGCACTAGGGTAGGGTCAACATCAATCGATAGGAGGGAGACCCAGTGGGTGGGAGAAAACTAATTGAAACAGGAAGGGTTGAAGGAAGGAACTAGTGTATGAAGGTGGAGGTACGTAGTGAAATTAATTTATCACTTGAGTTCTTCAGAAGAAATGAGCTTATCACCCTGGTTTTGTATCTTTGGGGGTGGCTGCAGCTTTGACGTTCTCAGACTCTGATCTCGCAAAGGCCATGTGGGTTACCATGGTTCTATGGCCTTACTTAGATTTTTGTGGGAAATTGGTTGGTTTGGAGAGTTGGTAATGGATAAAAGGTAAGAGTAGGGGTTGACCCATGGGTGGGGTGTGGAGATGCTCACAGGTTATCTGAAAATATGATTGACTCTTGATCTTGCTCGGAAAACAACATATTAACACCATTATTTCCATTTGTATCAGAGAACCCCTTAACCACCACTTTTTGGTCCAAAATTCGAAGGTCCTTTTCGCATGGTTGCATGGGGCTCTTGTAGTCTCCTACAACACAAATGGTTGGCCTTCTGTCAAATTTGGAGTGTTTGCTGCTTAATGTGGATGAATTGTTCCTAAATTTTGAGGGTTTACCCAAAGAACTGCCATTGTAGCCCATGGCTTTTATTTTCCTTGTGAAACGTGACCAAATTTCTCAGTTTTTACGCATATAGTTAAAAAATAGGACGAAAAAGGAAAAATCCTTCGATCTTTACTCTCTTCGACCGCCATTTTAGAGCCAAAAATGCCATACACAATCGCTATTAGATCGGCTTCAGAGTGAAATGCAGGATAGTAATTGATGAATGGCCATGGCTTCGGATTCCTACATGGGTAGATGTTGACTTCCGAGTAAATAGTTCGATGACTCACGAAATGTTCATCTAAGTGAATGCTTCCTTTTTTCTTTCCAGATGATGAGAAATGAGCACTCCATCGAAATCTCTGACACGCGGGTTGGTACGTGGGTTTTACATATTTTACGATAACAAATATTTGAACTTGACATGAATTCTGTATTGACTTGGTTAATGTAGAAAAGTAGATTGGTGCACACTTCCTTGTTTTATATGAAGATTTTTGTTTGAATGGTGAAGGGTTCAGTGCTTTATCCCAAAGGTTTTAGCATTAATATGGAACTCACATTTGTTTTCTCTAATTCATTTCTATGTAGGAAGACTTTCTTTCGTTCGTAAATGCTTCAGGAGATGAGTCTAAAGAATCGTCATCAGTTAAAAGCACAATGGAGGCCTCCTTGGAGATTGGAAATGGTTGGCAGAGTCCTCATATTTCATTTACTTTCGATTTCTCGCAGATGGAGACTGAAAGGACTACAAACGACTGGCAGAGCCCTAGAATTTCATTCTCTCTCAATCTCTCGCAGATCCACAAGATTTCCTTGCAAAAGAGAAGATGTGGCGGATGTTATTTACGATATAGAATTTGAGTTTTGTGTTGTAATTAATAATAGTAATGTCTAGAGTTAAATAAGAGGAGAGAAAAATAGGAGGAGAAATCGACTCGTTGTAGGTGAGATTTCATCTTTCCTGAAGGGTTTTCCAGGTACAAAATGCAATTTTATGTATAAAAAAATGAATGAAATTTTTTAATGAATTTTGTTAAATTGCATACTAGATGTTGAAGTAAGTTGGACCCAATATTATATCTATCTCTGGTAACTTAGAATATATATATCTGATAACTTAGAATATATACCTATGTATTTGCATCTGCAGGCTTTCATCAAAATTGTGGCTCCAAGCTTCCATCAGAGCTCCAGTCACACATCTCAAGCAAGGGACACGGCATAGTATCTTGGGGATTCAAATCCAGAGAAAGAATTTGAAAGGAAATTGTATTACAAACATGAAACTCCGAAATGTACAGATAATACGGGGAAAAAGTGACCCGGAAATTGAGTTGTAGGGGCATTTTTTCTTGGCATGTAGTTGTGTGGTTGCTCAAAATTGTAGGAATACTAGGTATGAATAAAGGTATGTAGGAATACTAGGTAATAAGAAGGAGCAATGGATCAGATGTCACAACACATGTATAGCATGTAGACCGCTAGCATGCAGACTGTCAGATACAAGCAACCTATGACAAGGTGGCTCATGGACATTCCAATCTTTAAGATGGTTAAAGAGGACTTAACATCTAATTCCAGGAAGTAATGCTAGACTTAGTTCAAGCATTACTTGACTTCGTCAACTTTAATAATCAAATATGCATTTGAAAGTGATTTTAAGGTAAGATATGGTTAGGGTTTGTCTTGGGAAGAGGCCAAATAAGGCTTCAAAGTTAAAACTTTGGCCTAAAAACCAAATGCTACTTTCAAATTTGCATTTAACTCTTAAAACTTTGGTTTGATTACTTGGTTTTCATGCCATATTAATGAAACACAAAAAAATCGATCACTATTAGTCCCTACAGCCCGAAGGGCATGGACTAATAATAGAAATATTCATTATTGTGTTGAAGGATAATCTGGTACATGGAATATGCAATATGAACAGTTATTAGAGTAATATTTTGTTAAGTGATTTTAAAATAAAGTGCATTTTGATAGAGATCGCAGTGCATTTATTGGGATGGGGTTGTAAAAACTCCAGTCAGAGAGTGGATGGAGGAAAATTTATAGGGTGGAGGGTGGATAAATTAAGAGCTAAAACATTTCCCATCAGTACTCTAATCGCATAATGTGCACTCATGCAAATTTTAAATTTGATATTTGCGTCTCAATTATTATAGTTTTTGTAAATCAACCAATGTAATTAATTGAATTTATTCATTCTGGAATATTTCAGATCCTTGGGGTAGTTGGAAAGTAGGTTGGTTGATTAGGAGGGACGAGCTTCATTGGAAGCGCCCCAACATACCTATAGACAAGGCTCTTTGCGTGGGAATATATTAAGCACCATGCAAGAGCCCAATCATTGGGACTCCTGCATGAAGCACCCATGTGGGTGCCATGTATCCATACCATGCATATGCACATTTTTTTACTCTCACCCATTCACCTATTCTAACAGTTGCATCCTTCGGCGACTCCACTCTACCAAATGACGTGACTACATCTTCTAGTGACTGGACTACACCAAACAACTGGACATGAACGATTGTTAGCACATAAGGTGACATGAGGCTCATAGGTGAGTTACATGCAATATTTAATACTGCAACTACCTTTCTCTATATGTGCCCATTTCTAAATTTGAAAAAAAGTTTGATCATCTCACCCACCTTTATCCATCCATGCCCATTTCTAAATTTGAAAAAAGGTTGATTACCTCACTTTGCATTTTCTCGCGGTCCCTATTTTTTCATTGAACCATGGAAGCGAAATTTATTTGTGGGTGCAATAGGGAGGTCTGATTCCTGCAATTTTGCAACGTGAATTATACCTTAAATGTTCAAAGGGTCATTCCGCGAGCATGAAATTGCTTGAATTTTCCCTCGAAGAGATCTTTGTTTGAAGGTAATACTCCTTCTAGAATCCCCTTCTATATTCCAATGGTTGTTTTAGCAAGAATGAGTGTTTCCTTTCAGTTCACCTATTTCACCATGGTGACTGTAAGTGGAGGATGCACAGAAGTGAAGGAAAATTTGTAGAAACCCATAGAGGCAAAGACAAATGCTAAATATGAAAAGAAGAAAGGGGAGGAAGAGTTAGAGAAAATTTTGGTGGAGAAGATATGGCTGCCTCTAGAGAAACCTCTTCCCGGGGACTATTGTGGTAGCGGTTGTGAGACCTGTGTGTGGGACACCTACTTCGACCAATTGCAGGAATACAAGAAGGAAAAGGATTCCATTCTTAAATCCCTTTCTCTGCTCTGATTTTCCTTCAACTATACAATTTCTCGATTCTCCTTCTCAAAATTGCTTATGGTTTTTGCTCTGGTGGGTTCCTATGTCTTGGTCATTATTTGACCACCATTTTTTTTATTGCACCGAGAGTAGTGAGGTGCTCTATGGCCCAATGTGGAGGAGATATTGTCACGATAGTTTTAGGTTAGATTAGATAACATTACATTAAACATTAAGAAAAATTAAAGTCCGCTCAATTAAAAAAAAAGTTGAACTCAATTAAAAAAAATAACAATAGTAAAATATTACATTAAACATTAAGAAAAATTAAAATTAGTTCAATTAAAAAAAATAACAAAAATAAAATAAAGGCTCAATTTAAAAAAACAATTATTAAGGTATCAATTATGAGAAATTATTATTTTTTTCCACGAAAAATTCTACGTGGGAAACTCACCTTACTTTTTTATGAGAAATTATTTATGTGAGAAAGTAGGATATATTGCATGTATACACCTTGATGTTATAGCTTTGGCCTTATGGGACTGAGATATGATAAAATTTGGCTTTGTGTTTTCAAAATTAATTTTTGAGATTGTGTATTGCAAGTGTTTTAGGGTTTTTAAGGCCTTTGTTTGAGGGATTTTTGACGCCTATGATTTCATATAGTATATGGAAGGTGCTTTAAGAGTTTTTAGGGATTCTATTTCACGGTTTTTTTACGACTTTGAATCGATTTCTGACATCGGAAGCAGCCATTTTAATCAACTTTCAAATGTTTTGAATTAGATTTAACAAACCTCTAAATTGGTAAGCAACCATTTCAATCAACTTTCAAATGTTTTGAATTAGATATAACAAACCTCTAAATTGGTGAAATCTATTGATTAGTTATCTCATGTCTCTCTCATTGTCGTTTAAGGCAATAAAACCCATTTCCCTTCTCGTTTTAGGGAATAAAAACCATAAATGTTGTGAAAGAAGCTGGGCGGAATTACATATATGGAAGACGTTGGAAAGTGGCCTTATACAATATCAACGTTGTCATGGAAAGTGAGTAGAATTACATATGTCCACTTGTAAAGGGTTGGACACTAACTTATACCATACATTTTTATATGATAAATTTCAGAAATGATTTTTTTTTTTTTAACGATGGGAATCGGTAACTAGTGGCTAGGCTTAGGAATTTTGGAAAGTAACTTTACACGAGTTTTTGAAAATCTTTATTAATGTTGACTATTTCATAGAAATGTCCTTTTAAATTATTGTTTTAAGGTTGTGCCTTGATGGTTTTGTGAAGCTTGTTATTCTATGCGAAATGTAGTCTTGTTGCAAAAGTTAACCAAAACAATAGGGCATTGTAAATTATATGATTTAGGAGTTGTTTAATTTTGTAAAATAATTTTTGGTTTTTGGTTTCATTTATTAATTCAAAGTTTTGATTAA
>ML821067.1:163755-177315 GCA_009831015.1 Picea engelmannii | reverse complement strand
TTTGAAGAGACATTTTCCCTAGTTGCCATAATGGAAGCAATCCAGTTGCTTTTAGATTATGCATGCTTCAAAAATATTAAAGTGTATCAGATGGACGTAAAATCAACTTTTTTGAATGGGGAACTTGAAGAAGAAGTCTACATTGAACAACCAGAAGGATTTCAGTTGTGAGAGAATGCAGACTATGTGTGAAAATTAAAGAAGGCCTTGTATACTCTAAAACAGGCTCCTAGAGCATGGTAATCTAGAATGGATAAATAAAACACACATGTGATAAATAACGACAAGTAAAATAATTCACCTACTCTAATCATATATCACACAACAACACAACGATTCATCTTCATCATTAAAAAAAAAAATTGAAGAAACATTGCATCAAATAACTTAACAATAGATTCGATAGCTCTTACTTGTTATAACATCCATTCATGAGACAATATAGAAAATAGTTCTTCTATATTCCCAATCACACATGCATTTGATGAAAATATAACTTGTCTCTAGTCCAGAAGGACTTCTCAATTACGGGTAGATCCAAAATAATTCTTAACAAACCAAAAAAGGAGAGTTTCTTGCAAAAACCATCGACCCTTGACTAATTGGTCGATGTTCTTATTTATAACATAAAAATAACTAAAAATAACAACTAAAGTTCTTTTAGGAAAAAAAAAACTCGCCATGTGGCGTTCTATCCTAACAATTTTCTAATAGTCATTGTAAGATATCACTTTGAAAGGGTGACTCTTCTCATACTCCAACCAACTGATGAATAGTTCCTTGTAGATGTTAGTGTATGGGAACCTATGTTGTTCCATCGAGGTTGTGTAAATTTATCTGATTTCTACTGCATGTGCCCGATACTTCACCAGACTGGTACTGAAATGTTGTAGCATAGCCCGAGATCTGATCGGGTGTTCCATAAATTGTTGCACCTTCCCTAGCACTGTGTCGGTCACCTTTGCTAGTCTTTCGGCCCATGAAGAATCTTGCTTGGTATGTGATTTGACTATGTCATCGGGTGTTATGAACTCAGGAAGTTTGATATCTTTCATCACCTGATTAATATTTGTCTAGTGTTTCTCTCACTTGACCCATTTCTCTTGAATTTCTCGGTGTGGTTCCCAAGACATTTTTTCCCAATACTCGACTGAATTATTTATGCGATCAATACTTCTTTCATTCAACAACTGAATGTCGTGTTCCTCTTTATCTCGACCCTGTTGGACCACACCAATGTAGTCGACTTTTTCCATAGCTTGTTGTGCCTTTTCATACCACCGCTCCATATCCTTGCATGTTGCAAGTGCCATAAGGGTGTCCTCCTATAGTTCAGTGATTCTTGTGGTGAATAACTGCCTCTCGTCTGTGAATTTTCTATATGCCTCCTAGAACTCGCACCTTAAGTAGACTGTAGCCTGCGTGGTATCCTGATAATACTTGGCCAGATGATGCAAATGTTCTAGTTCTTTAAGGGTGGTGGATATCTCCTTTTCATCTCTTCTTGCTCTGTTTAGGGTGGCATCTAAGATCGCTCTCCCTGCAGTGATAATTTCATATGTTTTGGCATTTTGTGTGTTTATAAAATCTTCCTCTATGGTGATGAGGATGGAGCGATCCAAAGTGATCCTCCTTTTCGTGGTGGTCTGCTAGACGATAGCCTTCCTTCTCCTATAATAAGATATGGCATGTATATCGGCTACTTCGTCCACAGTTTTGGGAATCTACTGATCCCCCCATGTGATTTTATTCCCCAGACTTCCAATGGTGTACATTGGCTAAATATCGGGTTCTATAACTTCCTCGTTATGATCTAAGGGACCAACTTCTGCTTGTTTCTCATCAGAATTCTGAGTACTGATAGAAATAGAGGTGTCAGGGATAGAATCAATACTTACTTGTTCATCGGCCGTTGAAACGTTGATTTCCTATTGCGGGGTTCTTTCTTTTGGTGTGCCTGACTTCGGCTCATCTCTAGGACTATCTGCTTGGGTGGTCGGTGCATCGGACAACTTAGTGTCTGGGACACTTCAGTTTTCTTTTCTTTCTGTGGGAATTCCTGGGTTTGGAAGTCAGAGATAGGAGAAGATGTCTTATCAGGTCCCTTTTCCTCTTCGACATGCACAGGGTTCCCGAGAGATACCTCCGAGCTCTCATCATCATCATAGATTTTAATTAGCTCGTGGAGGGGTTCGACACACTTGTCTCTACTGATACCCAGAATGCCTCTGGATGCATTAGAATACCTTTCGGCGACCCGATCAAAGGCATTGTTGATTTAGGTTTGTTTGACCCATTGATTTTATCAAGGTCTATTAATTCAGGGCCGCTTGGTCCTGCCGGGATTTCTTCTGGGCTATCGGTCGGAATCCTTGGAAACCTGACGAGGTCCAGGTTATCTCACATCTAATTCATCATCCATTGAGCTTGTTCATACATGATTAACCCTCTCTCCCATGCATCCCAAGCCTTGGGGGAACTCTTAACTTTTACTAGGGTTACCTGGGAAATATCTGATGTTTCGGTTGCTCCCTATGCTAGCCTCTGTGTCTCCAAAGGCCGGAGGCTGAATGATAACCTCCTTGGTGGATGTCTTGATGACAGGAACTATCTTTAGAGTTAATTCCAATTGTCTTGCGACCGCTGGGGAAGAGCCTTCTCCTGCATTAGGTTCATTTAGCTTCGACGCTCTTGGATATTTCCTTGTGGTTGGTTTTCTTGGAGGAATTTTTCCTGCCATCGAAATTAACATTTTAGGGCATGCAAACAACGTAACACCAGACAAAAAATGAATGAAGTGAAGCATAAAAAATCCACAGACTAGTACATACTTGTAACACTTGCTAAACTTGTTTTTTAATACTCACTAAACCTTGTAAACTTCTTCTGGATTGCTCGTCTCACTCTTTTGGATGCTTGGGACTTCCTTTTGCACAATGACCCTGTTCATGCACTGCTCAAAATAATTTAAAAGGGGAAAGAAACTATCTTGTCATATCAACCAATTAACTCAGGTTATGGGTGGAAATCAAACGAGATATTCCATCGAATCCCTGCAATTCAACTCATCATGGGTTGGCGGTGGCACGGAGGTTAGTGTACTCTATCAACAATTTCAAACATTTGATTTGATCCACGCACAAATTGATAACTAATGCGAGATTTGGAATTAATTAGTTCTTTAAATGTTTTGCATCCATCGTATATTAGAGCTAAACGTCCCATCGCGTCGCTTTCTTAGTTGACATATCAAGAATTGGCAGTACGTGGTGAATGTTATCATTGGTATCCTCCTAAGAAGAACGTCTTACATCGATTGATTTCGTCGTACGGTGATGATGTGGAAAAACTGATTCGGGGTGCAAATTGGGTCTCAGGAACCAATAATGACTCAGGGGACAACTAGATCGTATGTTTAACCACCCTGGCAATGACAAGTGGTAGATGGGTACAGGTGGTTTGATTGTGTATCTCAGTCGTAGTCGGGGGTTTCGACAAGAAGCATGTGTTAAAATAAACATGGGATTGTTGATGTTGAAAGATGTCGGGGATCGACTTATCACGTTCTCTACGGGATGGATTTCTAAAAATCGCCAATGCTGAAAGGTATCGATGATCGGCCATTTGGAAAGCCTTTATTTATTTGTTAACGCTTACTCCTTTATCTCTTTTCTGATGCCGAAAATATCAGTCATCGGTGATATCCTTGTGTTGCGCCTCTTTCGTCACCTTGGTGAGCAAAACAGAAGTGCTTGCAAGCTCAGTTGGGTCTGCTGAGCAGGACAACTGTAGAGAAAAGAGTTAGAGAAAGAAAGTAAAAACTACAATTAATAATTAAACTAAGAGATGCAATACAAACTAAATTCATGAGCATAGGGACATAGAAACAAAAAGAACCAAAAGACCCATGTCACCAATGTTTGAGGCTGATCTATTAGTGAAAACAAAGCACCAAGAAGAAAGGGGACTATGAGTCCCTTCTTCCTCCAAGGGAAGGCTCTTGGACCCTCACTAGATAACTCTTCTTACAACAAAGAAAAATGGAAAATGGTGATGAAAGAACTCTTTACAAATCCACTCAATGGTGAGGTGGATTGTCCAATGTAATGGTGCCAATATGCTCTTGTCAAGGATGGAGTCCTCAAAACAATAGAGGCAACATAACATTACTTTGAATTCCTTGAGAAAATGAGGTGCATCCATGTCTTTTTATAGCATTCATTTGGGTTATTGTTTAATTGATTTGTAGTGTGAAAAGAGGCCAATTAGGGCATTATTAGGTCTTTGACCAGCCCACCAGTCGGATCCAGTCCAGATTTGAGGGTCAAATCGGCTTGAGAGCTGAACCATAAGTGGTTGGGAGGCCGACCACTTTCATAAATGTGTTGTTTAGCAGGTGTGCGGCTTTTTGCGCTAACAGTCGTGCATCGTGCGCCTGTGCACAATTTATACGTTCCTGTTCCACGCATGCATGCGCGCGCCCAATGTCTGCAAAGCGCTCTTCAATTTTTCACTACTTTGTATAGTTTTTGACCTTTTTTGAATCCTGTGGTATTAATTCAGGTCCATGAATGACTTCATCACTGTTTGACGATGTTGAGTTCTTGTAACCATGTGCGGATGAAATTTCAGTGATAACAGATGCCCCCTGATGGATGAGGTTAGGAGCATATGTATAGCCGAAATCCAGCAATGTTTCTTCTATTGAGAATGTTGTTGTAAGAGAGAGAAAGAGTGAGATCGTCCGGAGCTATCCGTTGGAGGGAAAAAGGAACCGGTAGGACCCGACCTTCCATGAGGTGTGTAAAATATAAAACTGTGTAAAAACGAGGCTGGCATGCCCCATGCTTGTGTTATGTAACTCTGAAAAAATATGACTGAAGTGTTGGTGTAGACAAGTGTAGTGCCCTCGGGGGTGGTTGTGATAAAAATAGAAGACAATTTGGCAAATGAACATACTCTGAATAGTAGGTAGTAATCGCAGTAATAAGTAGAAGCGATTATGTGGGCATTGATAGCCTTGCCAAGTTCAAATATCTTCGGCAAATAAAAGAACTAACTGCAATAGTCGTAAAGTAAGACCCACCGTAACATGAGAAAGTGTTGGCATCGAATGTTATGGGGGTCAATGACAATAGGGAGCAATGGTGTTTCATCCTATGCCATCCGAGATCTCTTATTGAGTGGATAATGAGAATCAAGATAGTGTCGCCCTTCTGGAAAACTGTGTTGATGTCGACAAAAAGGGGGACGTGACTCCCAGAAGCAAATGGCTTCGTGAAATCTACTAGGTGCGGTGAGGAAGTGGCAGAGGTACATGGATGAAGTCAAGATGTGGGAAGACTCAAGACTGCCCTTGGTTGGAGGATGTATGATATAAAAAGTGGCCGCAACCATTCAATAAGGTCGGGTGTCAGGAGGACGACAAGACCAGGGATAAGTTGTGCCAGAGGCGGGACAAGGTGAACAAATTCAAAGGGTAGAGGTAAGTGACCTGTGGGGTACTCTGAAGATATGGACGATGCCAGGAAAGGGAAGGTGATAAGTAGTGCTCCAACCAAGGGTGACATGGGTTGCGGCTGGCCAAAAAAGAGAGAAGAAGGTCGCCAAAGGTGACGACAAAAATGGTAATGTAACGACTGAAAATAAAGGCATTTGTACAATAAATAACAAATAATTGGGGAGAAATGTACAAACACAGAAACGGGTGCCCAAGTGTGATGTGGGTGGCCCATGTAGGGCATGATTTGCTTGGAAAACTGATGAAGGGTGGGGGCCCCATTGGTGAGTTTCTGTATGAGGTAGGTGAAATGAAGGTAGGTTTGTAGATGGGCAAACTGATTGTGGATGAAATGGAGGGTTCATGATACTGCGGAGGTGCAGTGGAAAATAGAACCGTGAAGAGATAATCTGGGAGTCCATGTGGGAAAGATAGAAAAATGAGGAGAAGTAGTATGTGGTTGATTCGCAACATGATGAAAGACTATCAGGACTCCCATACCTAAAGGGTTTTTGAAAAACAGCATGAGTGTCGAAAGTGTCAAAAGGTGCTATGAATGGGACAACTCATGTGGGTAAGAATGCTACCGGGTAACAGTACCGAAGATGCAAATTGGAGGTGTAGGTACTGCAGAGCCGGGAATGGGGATCCTAGAGGCAAATATTAGAGGGTGTGACTGGAAATGTAAGTGCGATACAACGGGAAAGACTACATGCCAGTGCTGAGTATATACCTGAAGGGGTTGTGTCGATGTATGATGATCAAGTACTTGCACACATGAAAACCAAATACCCAAAGTGAACAATATCTTAAGAGAATCAAAGATATGAGCATGTATTTGATAAGCGTGAATATGCACATGCGTACCTGACCAGGGTATGAAAAAAAGGTGCCCCGGGGGCTCAGGATGAAAAGAGGCCCAGGGACTGCTATGATGTTGATGTCGGGACGCTGATCTCGTGGCTGAAGACGGATTGAAAAATGGACACCGTGGGCTCCTGGAATGGTGAGTGGAAGTTTTGGTAATAAGGCCTATATATAGCTATAGGACCCACATTGCCACCTCATTTGTACCTGCTGCAATAGTGACTGGACGAGCAGTTTTCAGAGGATATTTGGAGATTTGAGGAGGTAGAGGCACCCGTGTGGCGATTAGCGAGCGTCAGGTTAGTGGTCTGACCATCCTGCATAGAAATAGGATTTCATTTTTTGGGCAGGGGCTGTACGGGGGGGCATACAGAGATATTTAGGGGATATGGGCCCAACATGCATGGGAAATCCGGTCCACCGAATATATGTGCATAGGTGCACGGTAGAGGGGATTTAAGGCGTGCTCTAAGTGCACGCCTGTGGGTTGAACAAGCGTGCATCGGTGCACGCCTGTATGGTGAACAGGCGCGCATCTGTGCGCGCCTGTATGGTGAACAGGTGCGCTTGGGAGCACGCCTATGAAGCAAACAGGTGCGCATTGATGCGCACCTGTGTAGTGAATAGGTGCGCACAGATGCACACCTATGTAGTGAATAGGCACACATGTGTGAACGCCTGTGGGTAAAAAAACCATGCCTAGGAGGCAAGGTTGAGGTGCATAAAAACGAGTCTTTTTTATGCTGTTGATGGTTTCTTGAGCTGATATAGGACTCTGTGTTCTGTCTGCAGGTGGACGGTTGTGACGATGTCAGTGGGTTGGAGAGAGAGAGACTGGTCTCAGCTGCGAGACTCCGTGGCCATTGAGGGGCCAGGTGTGCGTGCGACTTTGGAAGCCTATGGGCTGCTAAAGTTCTTTGAGTGCCCATTGATATGGGCACAGGAGTATCTCCTACAGTTCCTGATCTAGATGTGGAGTCCAGAGCTGAAATTCTTCCTCGTGCGTGGAGAGCATATCCCCTTCACTGTGGTGGAGGACGTATATTTCTTGACTAGGCTTCCCTTTCGGGGAACGCCCCTACTGGCGGAGCCAGTGCTGCCTCGGGATATGCATCTTGCGACTATTGGTCGGAGATATTGTTCAGGTCGAAACTTTATGTCTGGGATGGTTGTGAGCATTGCGTCTATAGATTCCCTAGTGCATCGTTGTATAGTAGCAATGATTGTGCGAGTATATGGGTCATTGGCGACCTAGCGGATCAGTGGCGGCCAACTTTTGGTGCTGGAGAAAGTGTTGGTCGGTGAGCGTTTCGCTTGGGGGCTTACACTGCATGCGAGGATGGTGGGGAAGTTGGACCACTGTCGGTCCACAGATACGGGGGAGTTTGCCTTCGGTTCCATCCTGGTGACTTGGTTTCTAGAGAGGGTGCCGATGTTGCGCCTGAGGATTCTATTGGGTGCGCCTGGGGCGCAAGAGCCGCAGTTGAGGTGGTGTTCGACTGTGTTGCTTTGCCATGGTGGTGGTGAAGGTGGCCACTTCTTTTATACAGAGGCGGAATAGGTATGGCGACAGATGCCACAGGTGATTTTACGTTACCCCTATGCCGGGGTGGACTTCCGGGATGATCTGAACATGGTGCTACCTCCAGGGGAGGTTTTTGATCATCGAGGTATGTTTGGTGTTTATGTGTATGTTTTTTCTATTTTGTGTTTGAGATAGCAATCCATATGTATATGATATAGATGTTGATACTATCTGTTGTTTGTGTGCATGTGCATATGTGGCACCTCGCGAACGCGAGGTGGAGTTGCAGGGAGCGTTGGCTCGTTAGGATCTGGAGAGACTGCCGCGAGGAGAGAGACGTTGGCATGAGGATGTCGTGGTGTGACTAGCTGAGCCTGAGAGGGCAGCGAGGAGGCATCGGTTTGATGACCGTGGTGATGGGCCATCACATGCTCCTCCAGCGGCTGTCAAAGTGGATTTTGAGGATATCTGTCATCGTCTGGAGACGATGTTACAGGACGTGCCTGAGGGTATGTGGTCTCACATCTAGGATGAGAGTTTCCTGGAGCAGTGTGGGGGGGTTCCGCCGCCATGGCGAGCCATAGTACGATGAGTAGCAGTGGTTGTTGCTATGACGAGCGAACGACTGCTGCTAGGGTAGGAGGGGCCTGTAGGGGGTGGACCACCACCGCCTGAGGTAGGTGGTGGTGGGCTGCCACCGTCGGAGGGAGGGGTAGGTGGTGGTGCTTTAGAGGCACCATGAGTGGTGCTTTATGTATTTGATGTATGGATATAGTTTTTGTTTATAGGCTAGTGAGCCCATTTTGTACCAAGGTGCTGCATTGGCCCGCGGATACTTGTATTTCTTGTATGTAAACATTCGGATGGCACTGTGGACCTATATATATATATGAGTATACTTTTTGAGATCTATGTGGTGTTTACATTTTTTTTGGTTTATGTTTTGATGAGGTCTATTCTATGTATATGTTGTGACAGGATTGTGATATGTTTATGTATGTGTAGAGGTAGCTTGATGTGATATATGCTAGTCTAACACAATATTAGCTAGGTTATCCATTATTTGATTCAATTGTCTTGGAATATGTGTAAATGTAATGGAATCAAAATGTCAAGATAAAAGCCTAACCTGCAGGTATTTTCGAAAGAGGCAAGGATCATGGACGCGGTACACATTGTTGAGATGGAGTACGACTAGTTGAGAGTCAAGAAAGACGCTAAGGTGTCGAATACGATGATGTTGAGCATCGGCCAGGAGGCCAATGACGGCAGTGTATTTGGCTTGGTTGTTGGTTTCTGACCCCAAACATATGCTGCTCGAATGGAACATTTCATGCGAAGGGGTGTAGAGAGCCCAAGCAGCTGAAGCGAGATTTTGCGTCCAACGGCTGGCACCATCGGCATAACCAATGTGGTAGGTTGGTGGAGGAAGCATCTGTCAATAGCACAAAGGATAGTTTAGACGTGAGGGAAGGAGAAAAAAGATTAAAAACTCTAGAAAAGAAATAACCTAAAGTAGGATGATTATGGTTAAGCGTAAAATTTCTTTAAGTATAACCCGTTGATGGGTTCTTTGAGAGAGAGGCCTTCGGGAGAGGCCAAGATATATGCACCTTTGGTGAGGCAATGTTGAATGATGTATGGGCCATGCCAGAGTGACTCGAATTTGCCATGGCCAAAGGTATCATGAGAAATATTGTAAGCCAGGACGAGGTCGCCTTCACGAAATAAGCGAAGGTTGACATGGCGATCAAAGGTGATCTGAAAATAGAAGGCTGACTTGTTATGCTATGCAAGCACCCCTACTTCATTAAAATAAACTTTACAGGACCTTGCTTCATGTGTTAAAATATGCAAAATAAACTTATGTGTTAAGTTCATGCTTCTTCCTTTAAATGTTTATGTATGAGGAAATGTTCTTGTAAATGGTTAATTATGTACTTAAAACAAATACACAGAAACACAACTTGCAACAAATAAACCATCAAACTCACAACAAGAACAAGCTGATAAAGGAGTTCACCCCCCTCCGGGCTACATCTCCTTGAGCCTCCATAATGGACTTGGCTCTCTGGGATTAATTATTCAAAAGTTATTTTACAAGATGCTTCTCAACTCCAATGGAAAAACCAACTTTACCATTGAGATCAGAACACATAAAAACCCCAAAAATGACTAATACAACTCTGAAAACGGATCATGGCTCATCCGGGCATAACCTCTTCTACATGTGGCCATAATCTTCCCTGAGCTTATCTTTGGAAAAAACACCTGTAAAAGTTCTCAAAAGCCTCTGAAACCTATCCCAATGTGTTTAGAGCATATCGATGAGTGAAAAATGATTATTCAATCACAGAAAACAAATATAGGCTCACCAAACCATGTCCTCCATCAAAGAGGGCTTGAAGTTCCCTAGAGCTTCCTGAAACTTCAACGGTGAAAAACTTGCATGAAGAGTCTTCAAATGGCTATGAAAATGGCACCAATGGATCCATCACGTCCAAAAACCCCTGGCTGGGCTTTTACGGCACCTCAATCGGCCAAACGATGAAGAAGTTAGGCCTCCTCCATTTTCCTCCTTCAAGCTTTGCTGGAACTGGTTCTACAAAACGCACCTCTGTGTGCATGAACCTAGAACACGCTCCCAATGCGCGTTAAAACCTGGCACCGGGCGCAACCGTGCCAATGGTGCAAATTGTAGAATGGTTAGGGCGCCTCCAGCCCCTAACCGTCTAGCACCTGGGCACATGGACAGTTACAATATGACCTCGGGCTAAAAGCAAAAGTTGGTTAACACCGTTGTAACGGGCGCAACCACATCTAAACCACGCTCCATTTCATAACATATGGTTTAATGTATGGATAGAACCGTAGGTTAAGTTTCATAACCCCGCACACATATATATACAATGGTCGGGTTAATGTTTCAAAAACCCGTGCGCATAAAACATTACATTACATGTGCGCGCATAACTGTCGGCCATAACACGGTCACATAACAATATAAATGACCACGGGCCTACATTTGAAATACATTACCCCACGTGCACGCCAATATGGAGGGTATGGTCATGTGTACACATAGTGTGACCGGGGGCTGGGGCTAAGCCCCAGCCCCGACCCCCACGCCAATACAATATAACTTCACTTTAAATACAAGTTTAAGCCTATAGTTATTAAAACCAAAGGCGTGGCGCGTTGGCGGACTGCCCTTTGTTAAAACTTTGTGTAGTGTGGAGAGGTCTGGGGGTCGAACCTCGCGGCCTCCAAATAATTTTAATAAACCACACAAACACCAACAACCAATAAATGGATGCCACGTGGCAGCCCTTCATTGGGCCACGTGGCACCTTTCCATTCACCTAAAAATGCCACGTGTCACCATAATATTCTCCCAAA
Source organism: Picea engelmannii (assembly GCA_009831015.1). Classification (NCBI taxonomy): domain Eukaryota; kingdom Viridiplantae; phylum Streptophyta; class Pinopsida; order Pinales; family Pinaceae; genus Picea; species Picea engelmannii. Next base: position 166,024 of record ML821067.1, on the reverse strand, counting down.
GTCAACCAATCAAAGATTTCCACGTCACCTGCCATGTCAACTGTACGGTCGCCATGTCATCATGATGGTACGACCCTCCACGTGGCCGTACGGACTGTACGGACAGGTACAGTCAGCATCCCAAATTTTTGCCTGTTTGGCTTGGCGGACAGATCGCGATATCTCCTCCATACGGAATCCGTTTGCGAAAGTAAATATACCTTCAGAATCAGGAAGATGAGACGGACGCAATGGCACCATTTTCATCGCATTCCGAGCACTTTGAAAATTGAGCAAATTTTTGCCCCCTGTCCAGATTTTGATCACACCTTCCCACTGAAAGGCTTTTGGACCCACAAAAGCTTATCTGTGTGCTTTCAAGTCATATTAAAATCTCTTCGACAATCACCTGAACACTTTGACATGCCGTGCACTGCAACTAGCTATGTCCTTCAACCACTGCTCTCTGGTTGTTGCTGACCCACTGCTCTCTCTGTGCTTGGAAGACTACCAACCTTCCCACTGAGAATCAAGTTCCTCTTTTGAGCTCTTCGACGTCAACAAAAATCAGCTCTCCAATGGCTGCAAAACTTCCTGTGACATCTTGTCACAAGCCAAGAAAACCATCAATCTTGAAAACAAATCATACAAGATTGAAAAAAATGATGCTAACAAAGTCTTTTTCTCTTCAACAAACTGTCGCATCTAGTACTTTATCAAAGAACATGGCGTTTTCAAAATCAACTTCCAAGTCAATAAACACCATCGACTAAACACAAGTCGAACAACACGATCGACACAACATAGTCGTCAGAAAATCATCAACACCAGTCGAGAATTATTCGAAACATCAAATCGACCTTCCCATAAATGCACACATAACGTTGAAAAGTGCATTTACTACAGAAAAATTCAAACCTCACTTGGTCAAGAAATCCAACCATTTCTTACCAAGCCAACTCAATGATGATTTTTGCTGCTGCACATCGTCCTCTTGTGAATCATCTTGACTCACATCAATGATGGAATCTCCACTTCCATTCTTGCCAATCTTCTTATCCAACTGCTTCTTATGCTGTGGATGAGTAGTTGGATGCAATGTCCAACATTGGTCAACAAGATGACCCCGCTTCTGACAATGAGTGCAAACCTTTTGCATCCTCCTTTCACGCTGTCTTTGCTTAGAAAGTTTCCTGAAAGAGGCCAACCTTTTCCAACACTTTGAAACATGATGGTTAAACAAACCACAATATGTACAAGGATCCTTTCTTCCAAATTTATCATGCTTAACATAATCAAATGCAACTGAATGATAAGCGAAATTATACCTGTAGCATTCACCTTTATTGCCTCTGTGAGGAGGTGAAGCTGAAGAGTTACAAGCTCTCCTTTGAAGACCATCAACAGTGTTCTTGTCCTCATCACTGTCACAACTTTCTTGTTCCACACATTCACATTCATCCCGAACACAAGCCTTGCATGCTGAAGGGAATGAACTTTCAACAAAAGTTCTCGAACTTTCACCTTTAAAGCCTTCTTGAGGAGGTGAACTTGAAACAAAGTTTATCATTGGAACTTTTCCCCTTGTCTCCTCAACTTTGGAATTTTCTCCATCTTGTCGTTCATATCCAAGACCACAAAACTTATGTCTCTCTTCAACAACAATAGGCTCAACAATGCCTTGTGCATGCTTGCCCAAACCTTTACCTTCATAGCCCATTTTTAACAACAACTTGGACCCTATTCCTCTTGTGTGACTCTCAAAACCACCAAAACATTCATCTTTAGAGGAATTAGAAGATAATTTGACACTGCATACCTTATGTGCATGCATGTACTTGGTAAGGGTTTCCTTTGCCTCATGGAGTTGAATCTCCATCTCATGCAACCTTGCAAGAAACTGTTCTTTCTTTTGCTTCATGGCCATCAACTGTTCTTCAAGAACAATGCGCACATCGTTGTCTTCACACATCTTTTTCATCTCATCTCTCAAAGCTAGAATCTCTTCTTTGTTAAAGAATGAAGATAATGAAAATGTATGAGAACTACCCATGCTTGAAGCTTCTTCCATCCTTGCAAACTTCAACACAAAACTTGCACAATACCAATAGCTAAATATCAAGCTATCAATGGAAAACACATGAGTGAAACAAACTTATGCTCTGATACCACCTGATCTGAAAATAGAAGGCTGACTTGTTATGCTATGCAAGCACCCCTACTTCATTAAAATAAACTTTATAGGACCTTGCTTCATGTGTTAAAATATGCAAAATAAACTTATGTGTTA
>ML821067.1:134193-148155 GCA_009831015.1 Picea engelmannii | reverse complement strand
TTTGTTCCTCCCTTGTGGCTCGAAGCTGGTGGAGAACTTAACTGGTTTTAAATCATATCTTTGTTTCCCCTTGAATTTGAAGTTCTTTGGTTGATGCTTATGGATCTGTCTGTGGGTATTTTAACCTTTATTCCACCTTTGTTTCCTGTAACCCTGACTTGTTCCCTCTTTTACAAAATTCTAGTAAAGTATTCAGTGGCATGGAACCTTTAGTTACCCTTACTCATTTTCTATGGTGTTGCTCCGCTACCAGCGAGTGTCTATATCCCCGATGGAGTCACCCCAACATCACATACCTGTCTCCGCTTCCAGCAAGCATCCATAGCCCCAACGGAGATATATACATGCCCTCTCCTACTGTCCACTCATTTGATAAAGTCAATTTTATTCCAGTAGAAATCCTAGAGTGAGTGGGAGAGGATGACATATGTTTATTTTTCAAAGGGAGATGGTTAAGGTGAGACCTACTAGCTCTGTCTCTGAGGTGCATGTAGTCCTTTCCAGCTTTCCTTCCTTACCTCAAGGTCTCACCAAACCACTAAGCGAACACTCCTAACATTTCTCCAAAGTTTTTCATCTGCGTAGGTTAGATAGAGAGCCCCTCGAAATAATTGCAGGTTCCCAACACTTCTCGTGTTTGTATGTGAGCGATGAGTTAGGAACAAAGTTCTCTATGTCGCATGATTTGAGGTCAACCATTGTCTTTCTAAACACAACTTTCAAAAGTGCTAAAATAAAACCAAAATAAAACAAAAAAAAAACATTTCGAAATCAACATAGCTAAAACAAAATCATGAAGACAAAAGCAATTTTTTTTTTTTAATGGAAATATTTCTTTAGGGATTGGTCGTTGACTGGGAGGGCATCAGGTTCCCCCCTTAGATTCTGTAGTTGATAAGTTCCTGCCCCAATATTCTCAGCCACCTGAAAAGGTCTGAGCCATAGATTCTGAAACTTAGGATGTTTGCCTTTAGGTGCGTTTTCTCTGTCCCATTTTAGGACTAAGTCTCCCAGTTCAAAATTCTTCTCTTTATCCTTATGCTTGTCAAACCATCTTTTAACTATCTGCTGGTTGGCTATGAATTTTGATTTATATTTCTCCCTTTCTTCTTCTAACATGAGCAGGGTGTTAATGTTTTTTGTAAGGTTGATGAGGGATGTTCCCCGGACTCCTGCGCGAGTTGAAGGGATGGGAGATATAGTCCATTTGGGAGAATGGCTTCATGTCCATATACTAGAAAGTATGGGGAATTCCCTATAGCTTCCTTGGGTGTAACTCTATCTTCCCATAGAGCACTATGGAGTAGATTATGCCAATTCCTTTGGTTGTTTGCAACTGTTTTCTTCAATATCCTTAGTAGGTTCTTATTAGTTGATTCTGTCACTCCATTTCCCCATGGATAATAATTTGTCGAGTATCTAATTATGATTCCTTTGTCTAGTGAAAACTCTGTTAATAAGGTGAAAGAAAAGTAAGTTGCATTGTCGAAAACAAGAACAGAAGGGACACCAAATCTGGTGATTAATTAATGTTCTATGAATTGGATCACTACCTTCTCATTTACGTTAGTTAGAGGAATGGATTCTTCCCACTTTGTGAAATAACCGGGGGCAGTAAGAATGTACTTATGTTGTTTCAAAGAGCTTTGTGTAATCTCTCCTATGATATCTAACCCCCATTGCTCAAAAGGCCTAGAAACGGTCACCGGTTGGAGTGGTACTGCTGCTCTCCTCTCTCCCCCAGCGCTCAATTGACAAATTTTATAGTTTCTATCATATGTGTGGGCATATTTGAACAAAGTGGGCCAATAATAGCCAACTCTCAGTATCTTATGAGTGGTAGTGTCTCCTGCAAAATTTTCGCCGACAGGGTCGTCATGGATTTCCTTCAGAACTTTTTTTGCGTTTATACGTTCGAGGCATATTAAAAGTACCCCATCATAATTAACCTGGAAGAGTACCGAATTTATGAGGTGATATTGCACAGATTTTTATCCTGAGAGCTCTCCTTTCCCTAGGATTTAGGTCTTCTGGGAAAGTCCCATGATGTAGGAGATAAGTCAATTTCTCATACCAAGACTCTTCCCCTAAGGAAATGTATGAATATTCACCACACCATAGTGTCATTTCATTATCCCATCCAAGGTCTTCATTTACTTGGTCTTGAGCTTCAGCTGCTAGTTTACATAGCCCTTGTCCTTTAACTAGTTTTGTGGGTTTTATGTCTAGATCGAATTCCTGAACTATTTCCATCTAGTTTCCTCTTCTTTCCCCCATCTCTTGTTGAGTAAATAGAGATCGGACTGCGGGGTGAGGCACAATTACTTTGGTGTGATTCTTGAGGATGTACGGTCTGAAATGTTTTACTGCCTTATAAACCGCATAATCTTGTTTATCTATAGAAGGGTTATTCAGTTCATCTCCTTGGAGGTTAGTGCTCATGAATGACACCAAGGCCTCATTGTTGTCATCATCCTTCTGAGTCAAAACTACAGCTAACAATTGATCGGAGGTGAAAGTGTAGAGGAAAAAATCCTTATTGAAATTGGGACTCTACAAAATGGGGGCTTGGGATATAACGGTCTTAATATCGATGAAGGGTTTCTTTCGTTCATCATCCCATCTAAATTTGACATCTTTACGAATCATCTTTTGTAAGGGTTTGATAGTTTCCACGAAATCGGGGGTGAATTTCCTCACGAAATTGATTTTTCCGAAGAATTACTGCATAGCTTTCTTGTTGTGAGGAAACCAGAGTTGAACTATGGCCTTAATCCTTTTTGGGTCTATGTGAATGCCTGCTTGAGATATAATGTGACCTAACAACTTTCCTTCTTCCACACCAAATATGGTTTTCTAAGGGTTTAAAGATATACCGTATTTTCTACACCTTTTGAAAATCTGGGTTAGGTGTTGGATGTGCTCCTCGATGTTCTTTGAATACACAGTCATGTCGTCAAGGTACACTACCACACACTTTTTTATCAGTCCCATAAATGCTACATCCATGGCCCTTTGGAAGGGTTACCCTATGTTGATTAACCCAAAGGGCATGCATTTGTAAGCGAAAGTTCCCTACTTGGTTCAGAAGGTGGTTTTTAAACGGTCTTCCTCTGAAACCAGAACCCGGTTATAACTTGAGAAACCGTCTAGTAGAGAGAAAATATTAGAGCCAGACTTAGTCTGCAAGAGTTGCTCCATCAGTGGGAATGGGTAGTTGTCCTTTTCTGAAGCTCCATTGAGGTTCCTAAAATCTACGCACAAGCGGATTTCTCCAAACTTTTTCCTCACAGGAACCAAATTTGCTACCCACGTGGAATGCCTAACCTGGAAAATGACTTTGGCATATAGAAGTTTCTTCAACTCCTGACACATGAGAGGTTTCAGGGATGGGTTATACTTTCAGAGCTTCTGTTGGAAGGGTTTTACTTTAGGTTTTAATAGGATAGTGTGTTGAATGATACAGGTATCATAAGTTTTCATATCTCGGCAGGACCATGCAAAGACATCTTGATATTGTCTATACAATTTGAGATACGCCTTCCTTTTCTCCTTAGATATAGTCTTACTGAGGTTTATATTTTTTGGGTTTTCTGGGGTTCCGAGATTTATAGTTTCATGCATGGGACATGAACTACCAGTCTTTGCATTTTTGGGGCCCTTAAACTGTTCTTTCAAGTGAATTTTTTTTTCTAAGTTAGTTATTCCCTTTGGGATTGTGTGAGACTTCGATTTGTTAGTTGGTTGACCTATCCAAGGATCAGTTTCCATTGATTTTTTCTGGAATACTTCGTCGTCAATAGCTAAGTCTTTAAAATTATCCTCGTTAGTCAGAAAGTTTATGATTTGCTCATCCCCTTGTAGAACCTTCCAATTAGAAATGTTTTTAGGCACTAATGGTTTGTAGAGTAACTCCACAGTGAATCGGGAGGCTTCATAATCTTCTAGAGGTGATAGCCTTGAAGAAATTGTATCCAGGGAATCAGTAAGGATATTCTTTGCTCCGAGGATCATTGTAATATTGAAAGCTTCAAAATGCTCTACTAACCTATGCACTTCCTGTTGATAATTATTTAAGTGTGGGGAGTTGCAATGTATAGTATTCCTTACTTGTCTAACGATAATTTCAGAATCCCCGAAAACCTTTAATTCTTTGACATCTAAGTCTATGGATTTCTTTAACCCCTGTACTAGCGCTTCATACTCGGTGGTGTTGTTGATGCATTCAAATTTTAGTCTACAAGATAGGAGATGATGTTTACCCTTTGGGTCTATGAGGATGCACCTTGAACCTAACCCTTCCTATGATTTATATCCATCAAAGTATATGGTCCAAATTTGTGAGTGTGGGTTATCTGTTTCCCCTTTCTTACCACTTTTTGGCCTACTTATTTGTTCCATAATTTCTAGCACAAGTTCTTGACAGACGAGAGCTTCTTCTTTTGGTATCGGCAATTCCTCATGAAACACCATTTCATAATTCTGAGTGAGGGACATCAAATGAAATAGGGAAGAATTTCCCAAAGTAGGAATCACAGCTATAATTGCCCAGAATAGGAAAATCTGTCGATGAGGGTTCATTTAGGGTTTCTAGATCAGTGACAGTATGTTTTAGATACCTTTCTCTATCAATCTTGATCATATTCTTGTGCCCCTTTAATGGTATCCAAAGGTGTGCCCAATCTGTGCTAAAGTACTCGTTTAACTTTTCAGACCAATCTCGGCTTAACAATAACCCATAAGATTTTGGGATGTCTACTATAATGATGTCAATAACTTACACAAACTTAGGATGCATGGTTATTCTGATCATTACATCTTTGAGTTCTCCCATGACCTTCACTTGGGTTCTGTCTAGTTGTATTACATGTTTATCACCCTTGAGAGGAACCGTGTTTAGTTTTTTACAGATAGACAAAGGAATAACGTTAGAGGATGCCCCTGAATCGACCAAACAATTATGGAGGTTCATGTTGAAGACTTCAAACGTTAAAAGGAAAGGTGGGACAAAAGGTCTCCCTTTCTTGTCTTTTGAGCAGGCATTTACCGTTAGTTTATTCCCTAGGTCTATGGGAGTTAGATTCCTTAGTCGATCACTGCCTGTCGTTGGGTTTTCTATTGATATCAAATCTTGTAGCAAGAAGTCCTTTTGCTGAGGGATCCTACATATGTCCATAACTGATATGTTAGCCTTCAACTTCGTCAAATCTTCAACTATGTTGTAACCCAGTTTTGGTGATTCTCTGGTATGGATTCTTATGGGGTTCTTACGGGGAGAAAAAGGTTCTTTCAAGTGATCAAGGGTTGACCTTCCCCCCGATGTTTGGGTAGAAGTAGGATCTTTTGAGATAGGTGGACCCTTACTACATGTTTGCACAACCGAGACCTCTGCGGGTGGTTCTTAAGACTCAAATAAGTCATCAGAAGGCATGATTAGGTCAGGGTCCCATATCAGCATGGTTGTATCTTCTGGTGGATCAATCTCTTCTTAATCAAAAACATTCATAACTAAACCACTTGGTTGTTTGGTCAGGGAGACTTCATTTAGGAACTAATTGGCCATTAAATTTATGGCATGCACCCATTGAGGGAAGTCCCTTTCAAAGTGATTTTCTTGGTGATAAGTACAGAAAGAATCTGATGCTACATTTCCTAAATCGATATTTAGGTTAGTTGGGGGGGGGTTCAATTGATTTTAATGGAGGGTTTCTTTTAAAGAAAGGTGTATAGGGCCTTTAGCCTTGGTTTCCTTCCCTAACACTTCTTTTCATGTCTATGATTTTGTTTGATAAATTATTAACCATGCGTTGTAGGTCCTTTATGTCTCTGTTACCCTTTTCAGGAGCTTGTTCTGCTTGTTTCCCCGAGGGTCTTCTTCTTGTTTCCCCAAGGGTCTGGTGAGCAGTATCCCTCTCTAGGGAGGGGGTTGAGCTTCTTTCTTGACTAGGGATACCTGACTCTCTTTGCACCCTTTCATTTAGAATTCAATCATTTTGGCCTCTTCAAAATTCTAGCTAAGGTTCGTTTGGCATCCCTCTTCACAAACATGGAAATAGAAGCTGGGAGGGCATTAACGTATACCTCAATTTACAACTCCTGGGTAGGTTTAGCTTCGGGATGGAATTTGTTCAAGATAGTTGTGAATCTTTGATTGAAATATTTAACCCTTTCTTTTAAACTCATGGTGGCAGCAAACAGCATAGCCATCAAGGCTCTTGTAGTAGTTTCTTCTGCAAATTTACCTAAAAACTCCTTCTGGAATTTCGTTCAGCTAGTTATAGATCCTACAGGTAGATTAAAATACCACATGGAAGTTGAATTCTCAAACGTATAGGGGAATATTTAACATACTACGTCTTCATGCTGGAAGTTCATATGTCTGATTGCTAGTATGAGTTTCTTGATATGATCTTCAAGCAATCCCGAGGTCTCGGGGTCGAACTTAGGAAGTAACTTTTTTGTGTGTCGAGGAAGATTATGTTCTCATCCTGGGATGGCCAAAGCGTCTCTAGGCAACCAAGGTTGGTTTTATAGAGGTGGGTTTCCTCCCTCTTCCTCATGGTCGTTGTTTTCTTCCATATCTTCGGATTTTGATTTAAACTCCTCCTCTTCCAAAAAATCATCTAGTTCAAAGACGTCGTCGACTGGCGTTTCAGGGATCAGATTGAGAGGATGTTTGATTTTGGTGATTGAAAAATCTATTAGTTCTTCTATTGTGTGCACGAAAACCTAGTCGGGGCTATCGACCACTGGTCTGCTTATTTTTTTGTCTTCAAGGAAGTATCGAAGCTAAAGACAGTGCACCAATCTATCGGGTGTATGCTCTTGTGATTCTTCTGAATTAATTTAATTCCTCGTGAGGAAGAGCGTAAGGTATATCAGGGAAAAATTGTTATCCCTCGTGCTGGGGTGAGTCACTCGCTTCGGGAGTACTCAGTGTGTGTGGGATGTTGTAGCAATGACTAGCCATGCATGTGGGTTGTTCTGAATCTACAGGTTGTTTGAGATATTACATTAAATATGTATTCAACCATTCATTCTCAGGCCCTCCTTCTAGTGCCAATTATGTTGATGGGTCCTAAATCCATTAAACTCAATAGCAGGAACCAAACCTACCACCGAGGCCCAATTAGAATCTACAACATTTAATATTTGAATGGTTCTTCAGATCTTGCGATCCATCCAATTAACCGATGAGCTTTATGTTTTCTTGTGAAGGTGTCTCCTTCAGTTTGGACTTTCTCTTTTTTGTATTTCCTCTTGGGTGGGACTGATATAAGATTGAAGCCGACATAAACCAACTTGACAACAAAATGGAAAAAGGTTTTAACTACCAGAGAAGAGGTTGATCTTGGGATACCCCACTACTCAAGCATGCAGGCAGTGATTCTATACCACAGGCCTAGTACTAATACATTAACCATGTGAGCATCCAATTACTGTCTGAGATATTTAATTATTAGAAAGAAAACACACATGCGATAAATAATGGCAAGTAAAATAATTCACCTATTATGATCATCTATCACACAACAACACAACAATTCATCTTCATCATTAAAGAAAAGAACTAAAGAAACATTGGATCATATAACTTAACAATAGATTCAATAGCTCTTACTTGTTACAACATCCATTCATGAGACAAGATAGGAAACAGTTCTTCCCTATGCCCAATCACACATGAATTTGATGAAAATATAACTTGTCTCTGGTCCATAAGGACTTCTCAATTACGGGTAGCTCCAAAATAATTCTTAACAAACCAGAAAAGGAGAGTTTCTTGCAAAACCCATCGCCCTTGACTAATCGATCGATGTTCTTATTTATAACATAAAAATAACTAAAAATAATGCCTAAAGTGTAGTTAGGAAAAACAAAACTCGCCACATGGCATTCTATCCTAACAGTTTTCTAATAGTCATCTTAAGATATATCTTTGAAAGGGTGACTCTTCTCATACTCCGACCAACCAATGAATAGCTCCTTGCAGGTGTTAGCATATGGGAACCTCTATTGTTCCATCGGGGCTATGTAAATTTCTCTGATTTCTACTGCATGCGCCCTATACTTCACTAGATTGGTACTTAACTGTTGTAGCATAGCCCGAGCTCTGATCGGGTGTTCCATAACTTGTTGCACCTGCCCTAGCGCTGTGTCGATCACCTTTGCTAATCTTTCAGCCCATGAAGAATCTTTCTTGGTGTGCGATTCAACTATGTCGCGCAATTCGACAAATTCATCGGGTGTGTCGAACTCAGGGAGTCCGATATCTTTCATCACCAAATTAATCTTTGTCCAGTGTTTCTCGCACTTGACCCATTTCTCTTGAATTTCTAGGTGTGGTTCCCGAGAAATTTTTGTCCAATACTCGGTTGACTTCTTTATGCGATCAAGACTACTTTCATTCAACAACTGAATGTCGTGTTCTTCTTTATCTTGGCCTTGTTGGACCTCACCAATGTAGTCTACTTTTTCTATAGCTTGTTGTGCCTTTTCATACCACCACTCCATATCCTTGCATGTTGCGAGTGCCATAAGGGTGTCCTCATGTAGTTCAACGATTCTTGTGTTGAATAAGTGCCACTCATCTGTGAATTTGCTATATGCCTCCTGGAACTCGCACCTTAAGTAGAATGCAACCTGTGTGGTGTCCTGATAATACTTGGCCAGATGGTGCAAATGTTCTAGTTCTTTCAGGGCAGTGACCAGCTCCTTTTCATCTCTTATTTCTCTTTCTAGGGTGGCATCTGAGATTTCTCTCCCTGCACCAATAAGTTCAGATGTTCTGTCATTTTGTGTGTTTATCAAATCTTCCTCTACGATGATGAGGATGGAGTGATCCAAAGTGATCCTCCTTTTCTTGGTGGTCCGCTTAATGATAGCCTTCCTTCTCCTATAATAATCTATGGCATGTATATCGGCTACTTCGTCCATAGGTTCAGGAATCTGTTGATCCCTCCATGTGAGTTTATTCCCCAAACTTTCGATGTTGTACATTGGCTCAAGATCGAGTTCTAGAACTTACGCGTTATTCTCTAAGGGACCAGCTTCTATTTGTTTCTCATCGGGCATCTAAGTACAAATAGAAATAGAGGTGTTGGGGATAGACTCAATACTTACTTGTTCATAGATCATTGAAACGTCAATTTCCTACTACGGGGTTATTTCTTCTAGACCGCCCGACTTCGACTCATCTCTAGGAATATCTACTTGGGTGGCCACCGCATCAGACAACTTAGTGTCTGGGACACTTTCGGTTTCCTTTTATTTCTATGAGACTTCTTGGGTTTGGACGTTAGAGATAGGAGAATATGTCTTATCAAGTCCTTTTTCCTCTTTGACATGCACAAGGTTCCCGAGACATACCTCTAGGCTCTCATCATCATCATAGATTTTAATTTTCTCGTGGAGGGGTCTGATGCACTTGTCTCTACTGATACCCCGATCGCCTCCGGCTACATTGCAATACCTGTTGGCGACCCGGCCAGAGGCGTTGTGGATTTAGGGTTGTCTGACCCATTGATGTTATCAAGTTCTAATAATCCAAGGCCACTTGGTCCCGCCAGGCTTTCTTCTGGGCTATCAGTCGGATGCCTTGGCAACCTGACGAGGTTCAGGTTATATTGCATCTGATTCATCATCCACTGAGCTTGTTTATACATGATTAACCCTCTCTCCCACGCATCCTGAGCCTCGGGGGAACTCCTATCCTGTACCAGGGTTACCTAGGAAATATCTGTTGTTTCGGCCGCTCCCTAAGCTAGCCTCTATGTCTCCAAACGTCGGAGGCTGAATGAAAACCTCCTTGGTGGATGTCTTGATGATGGGCACTAGCTTTGGGGTAAATTCCAATTGTCTTGTGACCACTTGGGAAGAGTCGTCTCCTACATCAGGTTCCTTTAGCTTCGTCTCTCTCAAAGATTTCCTAGTGGTTGGTTTTCTTGGAGGTATTTTTCCTACCATTGAAATTAACATTTTAGGGCATGCAAACAGTGTAACACCGGACAAAAAATGAATGAATTGAAGCATAAAAAACCCATAGACTAGTACATACCTGTAACGCTTTCTAAACCTGTTGTTTAATACTCACTGAACCTTGTAAACGTCTTCTGGATTTCTCGTCTCATTCTTTTGGACGCTCGGGACTTCCTTTTGCACAATGACCATGTTCATGCACTGCTCGAAAGAATTTAAATGAGGAAAGAAACTATCGTGTCGTATCAACCAATTAACTCAGGTTATGAGTGGAAATCCAACAAGATTTGTCGTCAAATCCCTGCAGTTCAAATCATCCTAGGTTGGTGGTGGAGGCACAAAGGTTAGTGTGCTCTATCAACAATTTCAAACGGTTTATTTGATCCACGCACGAATTAATAACTAATGCAAGATTTGGAATTAATTATTTCTTTAAATGTTTTGCATCCATTGTATCTTAGCACTAAAAAATCCCATCGCATCGCTTTCTTAGTGGAAATATCGGGAATTGACGATATGTGGTGAATGTTCTCATTGGTATCCTCCTGAGAAGAACTTCTGACGCCGATTGTTTTCATCATATGGTCTTGACATGGAAAAACTGATTCGGGGTGTAAATTGGGTCTCGGGAACCAATAACGACTCAGGGGACAACTAGATTGTATGTTTAACCACCCTGGTAATGAGAGGTGGTATATGAGGACAAGTGGTTTGATCATGTATCTCAGTCGGAGTTGGGGGTTTCGAAAAGAAGCGTGTGTTAAAATAAAACTAGGGTTACCAATGTCGAAAGGTGTCGGGGATCGACTTATTGCATTCTCTATGGGTTGGCTTTCTAAAATGCATTGATGTCGAAAGGTATCAGGGATCAACCACTGCCAAAGCCTTTAGTTCTTTGTTAACACTTACTCCTTTATCTCTTTTCTGATGTAAAAAAGATCAGTCATTGGCGATATCCTTGTGTGATTCATGTCGCAAACGAAAAGTTCCTTTCACCGACGCCGATGTGGATTGGTGCTTGGCGACTGCAGTTTTCTCGAGTGATTTTATTTCATCTTTAATTCTTCCCAATGCCGAATATTTGAGTGCATCGGGGAAAATTTCTGGCTGTCGATTCTTTGATTAAATGTTAGTCTTTTAAGTTATGGGTTTTTTCATGTTCAAGCAAAATTTGAGAGACTTAAATGAGAAACAAAATGATAAGTAAGGGCAACATTTTCATACTGAAGTCGAATTTAAACAGTGCAAAAGATCAAGTGGTACCCAAAAAAGTAAAATTTGACATGGACGGTTTAGGGTGTGTTGAGTGCTCAACACATCAGTATCTCAAAGAACTCGATGATGCACTCCAAGACGAAGCACATTCCAATCAAGTATCACTTTCTAAAGGAGAAGGTTGCAGAAAAGAACATCAAAGTTGAGTATGTAGGCACAAAAGAACAAGTGGCAGACATATTTACAAAACCACTTCATCTGGAAGCCTTTGAGTATCTTCGCCAGAGAATTAGAGTTATTTCTACTCAAAAATGAATTATTTTGAATGCTTATCTTATATGTCTTAGATGTACATGAGGAAGCACCATAAAGAGAATAGTTCAGTCAGGGGGAGAAGTCCCTGATGGAAAGATACATTTGTCATTGATGACAAAGGGGGAGAGATTCATTAAATACAGAGGACAAAGGCATCATTCCAGGGGGAGAAATGGTCATGGAGATGCAGAGGACAGAGGCATGTTTCCAGGGGGAGCATGAGTGATATGACTTTAGTATTGCATGAAATAATTTCAGTATTGCATCAGAGTGTTTCCATCAATACCAAAGGGGGATATTGTTGATTAAGGTTGGTTGTCATTGATGTCAACCCTTGAAGAAAGTTCGGTAGTGAATTCTGGTAGCACAAACGTTTGGTTAATGGACCCAAGGTTGTTTCATGTATAATGGTATGAGTTTTAATATATTTGAGGGTAATACTATTCTATATGGATATTACTTTTCATGCCATTTTTTATGGTATGTGGAACGTCACATAACTCCTCACGGTTGGAGAGTTATGGCCTTACGTAGTTGGAGGACCCTCATATGTTGGCTTGAAGCCCCAAAAGGTCAAAGAAGTCAAAGATATTGCAAAGAAGAAATTATTATTTAAATGATAAAGTAAAGTGAAAAATTCAAGAAGGATTATTTAAATAATAAAGCGAAGTGACAAAATCATAGAAGATTATTTAAATGATAAAGTGAGGTGACAAAGTCAAGGAGGAATATTTAAATGATAAATTAATGGATAACTTTCTAATTATGGAAAGTGTTTAACCCTAAAAATGAGAAAAATAGGTTAAGTAACCTATAAATGGGTTAAGTGACCTAGAAATAGGTTAAGTGACCTAGAAATGGGTTAACTGACCTAGAAATGAGTTAACTGACCCAAGAGATGGAGAGTATAAATAAGATTCAAGGCTCTCTCGTTTTACATCAAACTTGAGAATATTGAATATTTATAGGTTACTGAGGTGACCAAAGGATATCTAAGTCGAATTTCAGAGGGAAGGTGAACAAAAGAGGGCCGGAATTCAAGGGAGGATAAATTCTTTTGATGATGTTTTCTAAGGTATGTTATTTACAGGTCATCTCACCATTTTTTCAATAAAATGTTTTCTAGAATGATTCAGAGCATGAAATTGATAGTCAATTGAGGAAACATATCCAATTATCTGTGGTAAAAAATTCACCTTATGGTTCATTTTATTTTTGGAGTTACACTCCGTGGAAAATAGGGTTTGTGGCTAGTCCTGAAACTAGTCTAAAACAGGTGTTTTGGGTAAAAACATCATAACTTCTTCATAACAAATCCAAATTCAGTAAGACAATTTTTTTTGGTTATATTACTATCTGTAGTATGTTGTGTAACATTTTCAGATTAATTCAACAAATATTCCATGTGGGACACTCTCTACAAGGTCTCTCTCTAGAATAAGCCATAATTCAACAAGGTATGTTATTTTTGCTATAACTCCTTTTTTGAGAGGTTCCAAGTAGTGAAAACTGGAGAAATTTCATAAAACACACTAAAGAACATTGTGTATCAGTTTCATATCTTTATTCATTACAGGTACATAGTTATGATTATTTCAAGTTAGGGTTGTTGACTAATCCAAAACTAGTCATGTGAGACTAAAGAACAGTTTTATGAAAATACTAGTCTCTTGTTGTTAAAGTTAAGGAAGGTTTGCAGGTATGTGATCATATACACTAGGTCTATTATAGAGTTACAAATCATATTTGGATGATGATATTGATAAGGGATTTTGGTTGAGGTACATGTTGGGTACATGGTTGAGACAAGTAGTTGATGAGTTGGCACATACATGAGGTGTATAGTTGATGATGTTGGTACATATTGATGAGTCATAGTTGATGAGAAGTTGACACATGATTGGAACATACTTGGTACATGGTTGGATGCACTTGTTTATGGTACAATTTGATTACAGGTTGTTTGGTACAGGTTGGTGCATGATTAATGCACTTGTTTATGGTACAAGTTAATTACAGGTTGAGGTACAAGTTGATGCATGGTTGATGCATGGTTCAGGTTTTTTGGTACATGTTTACAACGGTATATCTCACAGTGATAGTGTGACAGTGGTTCCATCATTTTACTTCTACTTCAGGGTGGTTGGACGAGGCAAGGACATGTTTTTGTAGCCACGTTTCAGTTGTAGCCAAAGAACATAGGGGTTTGTAGCCTCCTTCTAGTTGTAGCCAGAGAATAGGGGAGTTGGAGCTTCCTTCAAGTTGTAGCCTGAGAAGCAAGGGGGTTGGAGCCTCCTTCTAGTTGCAGCTGGAAAACAAAGGAAGTTGGTGCTTCCAATGAATGTAATTCTTCAAGACATATAAGAAAAAAACATTATGTGGTTTTCTCCCACTTTGGGTTTCCACGTAAAACATTGGTGTACTGTGTATGTGTATGATTGTTCATGTGTTCAT